>JAHWFP010112036.1:11865-25926 GCA_023313725.1 Lithobius niger
CGAGGAGCAAAATTGGAGAGGTAGCCTCTCCTCCCCCCCCCCCCCCCTTCCCCAGTAATTGCGGCCCTGGTTCTGAAGATCACAATTACTCCGCCAAGCGGGAGATGCTATAAAACATTAGTTCAGTTTTATTTTCACGGGCCAGAAAAATATATTTTTATTTCAGCCCAATGCTCCACAGGGAACTGCCCCACTTTTATGTGATTTCTGTTCAGTGCTCGGCCTCGAATTTCACCTCCCATCCAAAATAAAAAAAATTGAGCAAGGAATATTCCAATTTCAAATTGCATGCACCAAAGCTCCGTGGCATGAAGTTTAAACCAAATCAAACCAAATTGCGAATGTTATCGTTTCCCAAACAGATAAACGTCACACAGACAAACAAACAGGCAAACATACATACAAAATCCAAACTCAGTCGAGTATTCGACCTCGTTCGCTTCGCTCGTTCGGCCAATAAGCAGTAGCGCCGGACGTAGCTTACGCAGTCCATATGAACATAAAACTGGAGGTTTTGACTGCGGAGGAGTCAGTGCGCTTTGAGGTTCGGATAGGAGAGTCAGATTTTTTCCCCAATCTTTGGCTTTAGTGGAGGGGGAAGGCGTAAAGATTTTTTTGGGTTATTTTGGGCGGCGAGGGGAGGGGGAGGCACCGAAAATTTTAAGGATATCCTATATTTTCAATTCCTTCAGCCTTCCCTCCTCACGCTATAAAACAATGCCGACCCTCTTACTGTGAGGTTTGACGTTGAGCTGTATTTCTGAGAACTAAAGTAAACTAAAAAGTCTAAATAAGGTTCGTTTTTAAAGCCGCCAACGCACCTACAGCCATCAAAATAAAACGGCCAATACAATGTGGGCAGTTCGCGGTATGCTTCCTTCCGGTTTACGTGCGGATATGACGTTTTACTCCACTTTCTGGAAGTTAGAAATCATTATCAGTCTCCGACCGACGTCATGATTCACAGATAGTGAACACTACTTAGCGCAACTCACAAACGAATTTCACGCGCGCGTCAGATCATGAGAATTTGCGAGGCTTTATGGTCTAAAGGCGCGTTCACGCAACGACTCGCCTTTAGGGCGCGTTTACGCAACGAGACCTTCTCGCTCGCCGAAAGCTATTTGCTAGGCAACCGTTATTTATTTACGGTTAATATTCCGTTTCTGTTAAATGAATGCGGCAATAGGCAACAAATTAAATGTATTATAAATAACAACACAGATCAAGAACAAAGTGCTACAGTCATTTGGTACATTGTTGCCATTTCACGCTATTTCGAAAATTAGTGCTATTCTTGCTGGAAAAACAGCTCCTAGCAGTGATCAAACGACGGCAGAATAAATAGCTACTCGCAGCGAGAATTCAAAATCCAACATGGCGTCCATCCGGGGGTTGTGTCGAATCGAAGACAAATCCTCGAATACCGGCATTCAGAAATCTGTCCGTCGTCTTGTACAGAAGTAAAAATTGTTTTCTAGTTGTCATAAATCGACGCTGTCATTTTGCACGCTTCGTACGTCGTGTCGCAATTAGGCACGAGGAGATTTCCGTCCGCGTGGTTGCCATGGTTACTACGTACAGACAACTTGAAAGCCACATTCTTCGGCAAAGGCGAGAAGCAGCCAGCAGATTTAGTATTAACCAAGTGAAAGCTAGTAAGCGAGAAATTTGTCGTTGCATAAAACGAGCCCTTACATTCTCACAGCTAGAAGCTAGAAATTATCTGAAGTTCCAACATGGCGGCAGTTTTAGCTCTGCCAGCTCGCAACGAAACGAGTCAATAATCGAGTTTAGAAGTGATTGGGAAAATTGTTTCGTCGGGAGGAATTCTTTATATACCTGTCACGAATTATAAGACTGCAAGCATTTGCTCAAAAGATGTCGGATTTAGCTAATCCAGGAAGCGTTGTTAGTTGTTACCATGGCAACGACACATTTGCCATCGCGATTAAATTCTAGCTGCGAGAATGCAACGGCGAGTAGTTGCGTCAGCGCACCCTTAGGCGTAGACGTGGTTTCGCGATAAAGGGCCCCGATAGTTTTGGAGGATACTGTATTGAGAATTTGGCTTTAAATGGTACCAACAAGATCATTGACATTTCCCCGTCTGATCTGCCCAACAACTACTGCTAAACTGAACTGCGTAATAAAAGTGGTCGGCTACTTGGAAAAATGCCAGCAGAAACAAATAGATGGTGTAATACATGGTAGGCGGCTGTCGGGTCGGAAGGATGCCTGGAGCGTAATAAGGTTACAGATTCAAAATTCGCAGAAAATCTGTCTTGACTTGCTTTCGATCATGTGTATCGAAATAACTTTCTACGAAATAAGATATTTAAAAATAAGCTAGCCCTTTCGTTCGATTTGCTCATTCTAGTAGCGTCGATACGCGTTTGATATCGATACCAGAGCATCACAAAATCGACGTACATCGTTTCGAATTACGTTGCTTACATTCTCTGCAATTTTAATTTGTCTAAAATAAAGAGTATGGTTTATGTTGAAAATTTGTGCTGCAATCGAAAATCGCTCGTTCAATCCACGCACTCCGTTCCTAAAAAAACTCTAGGATGAATTAACTTTTACACAGGAACTTGTAGCGCCTTGTACTGATACGGTGTATAAATATGAATTCTGTTTATACTATCCGTGCTGTGCGCGCTGCAAGCCCCTGTGCGTTTTAAAACCTAGATGTTCATCCAACCAGTTTAAGCTATGCCAACCAATTGACAATTTATTTGTTGAGTTACCAAGCACGAAGGGAAATATAATGGAACAACAACTCATGGCGACTCTTGGTAAATTGCTGCCGTCCGTTAATCGTTCCATATTCTAGTAAAAACAGCAATAGTATTTACTGTGAGTCATCGGATTTATTTATAAGCTAGTGTTTTTTATTCATGAGCTCGATCAGTATAATCGTTGGGCACAATAAACAGCACTAACCTAAAGTGTCGTCACTTTAAGTACAAGCTATCTGTCTAATTGTTGGTCAAAAATCACTCTGTTCATGTGCCATATTCGAATGCTGCCAGGTTTGCTTTTAAGCCGCCCGCGCACTGAGCGACCTGGCCGCGCGGCCAAGTCGCTCAGCGTGCGGGCGGCCTAATGCCTTCAAGTCGATACTGGTGCACAATGCTGGCACGCGTGAGGGCATGTTATTGTTGGATTATAGCTCCGCTATGATTACAGTCCAATGTAACTTAGACCACGCATCACGCGAAAACCGCAAGGTCTATCCAAACCCCACTTTGCATGCAGTAGCACAGGTGTCTGTACAAGGTTTAGCCAAAAAAAAAAAAAAGTCTGGAGTCAGATATGGGGTTGAGGAACCATCAATCAAGGTGACAAAATGGCCAATAGCCAAGGGCAAAACAAAACGAACCAACGAGGCCGTTTCTAATTGTTAAAGAGCCAGTGGCGTAACTACTTCGCTTCGGGCCTGTCTGCAAGTTAACCACCCAATAGAAGAAAAAAAAAGGTGAAAAGATTGGTTTTTTTTCTTCAAAAGGTTCCTACCTTAAAATTTCTCAATGCGTGAGGTTTTTTTTTTTTTTTTGGATAATCATTGCTCTAGAGTCCACTTTATGAGCTTTCTGCTCAGCAAACACATCAATCATTGCTGCAATATCCAATTTTGTAGCTTGACGGCTTTCTGTCGACAGTATTGCGATAATCCACTTAATCTTTTCTAGCCCATAGTACTTCTTGGATAATTTTTAATTATCTTTAATTAAGAAAATTACCACTCAGCTGTACTTCTGTAAGTGGAATGAGAAAACTGGCAGCTATTGATGCAAGACCAACTGGAATGGAAGCTTCAGGGCCTACACGATAGTCAAGCCCGAAGGCTCTCTGCTCTGCTCCGCCAATTCGTGGTGCAGCTAAACTAATTATTGCGAGGTGAGTTTTCTTTTTATGTGGTGATTTTTGGTTATTGGCTTAATGCCTTTTGTGGTTTTGTGGCTTTTTCGTTTAAATTCATCGTCAATTCTGCATTCTGATTTTGTACTGTGGTGGGCCCTTGAAGGGCCCCTCGTAGGCCAGGGCCCGTGTTCAGCTGAACACCCTGAACACCCTGATGGTCCGCCCCTGTTAAAAACATCAGATTATTAAAAGATTGATTGTTGATGAAAAAGAGGGGGACTCGCTCGAAGCGATATGTCTGTTAAAGGCCCAAAGCCATGCGCTCTATTACAAACTAAATACATGAAACAAAACAATCTAAACACTAGACACAGTATAAAAAACTTAACTAACTTAACACCCAAAACTGAGGACAATATAAAACACTCAAAAACGCCAGACTGCTAGGTGCATGAAACGGAACACTTAACATCTGAAACCTAAGACATTATTAAACACCAAGAGAGACTAGCCAGACTCAACTAAACTGACTTACCAGATGCTTGACAGAAAGCGGCAAGGGTACAAAACGGGAGGGAGACAGTTTGGGGGGGGGGGGGAGCATCCCAAGAGCCAGCTGAAGGTCACTACTAAATCCGAAATTAGCTACCACACAGTTGCAACGTAGACAGCAAAGGACAAACAAACAAGAAGTGAGAACAGTTTCCTGTGCATCGCACAAACAATGCTGATGACACAGACCACCCAAGTCGAAAAGCATGCCCGCGCAGTCTGGACACAGTCCCAGCCACACCCCTCAAAAGGGAATCCAAAATCTTCAGAGTCACCGCCGTGGGATGAATGGCAATGAAGGCTCTGACATTTACACCGTCAGTCCACTACTTTTCCTAGCAGCTGCGACATCACAATGAGACCATGAGACGCAAATCACACGGAAGTAGAGGGACAGTAACATTGTTTTGACGAGAGACATACCCCACAAAGACCAACTCATCAGCAACATCATTCCCGAATGCACTACTGTGACCAGGAACCCAAGACAGAGAGACCACACCAACAGGCTGCTCTTGAAACAGCTTTCAAGCATTGCCCAGCACAAGTGGGTGAAAGGCAGCAAACCATTCAAAAGAACGCTTCAAAAAATGGATGTTGGGAGCAGAGTCCGACCGAATCACAAAGCTAGGAAATCCAAGATCAAGACCAGCATCAGGAGCAATCGAAATAGTAATAAGCTCACACACAAAGGCCAATGATACATGCTTGAGGAAACGACTCAAACCCAGCTTCAGACTAGGGACAAAAACACCAACACCACCTTCCTAACATTCACCATGAAATGAAGCATCACAAAAAAACCTCAAAAAGAACAGGGAAGGGAGGAACAGTGAAGGGAAAATTTGACAAAGATCAACACACCACACCCACGCACAGGGTGGATACACAAAATAAAGGTCTAGGAGCAGACAAACTTCTAGACCCGCCGCCCCAAGACTGGCAGGAGCTAGCAGACCCAGAGAGCGGTAGTCAATAGAAACCCTGCCCATAAGATCAGCAACGCTACACCTCAGACCATGGAGGCAAAGGCCCACAAGAGCTCCGCAGCCCAGAGGCAAACAGGAATCTCACCAACCTCAACAATACGAGCAGCAACAAAGGTCAAAGGGAGATATCCAGTGACTGCATACAGGCACTCATTGATTGAACCTGCAGACTATCAGTAGCATAAGACTAGCCAGCAAAAAAAGGGAGATGGAATCAACGCCAGCTCTGATATGCACGCAAAAGAAGGAAGAGACCACGCGCTTGGCAGTTACACGATTATGGGATAAGTCTTAAGGTCCTCAGTTTACCAGAAACCCTTCTCTTTACAGCAATAACCTCATCTGACTAAGTTAGCTCCAAAATACCAGACCTCTTTAGACGAGATCACAATACAAACCAGCAACAAAGTTGTAGAAACTGAGGAACCACGTGCAAAGAGAATAACCTCAACCTTCCCAGGAGACAGAGACAAGCAACAACTTGCCAAAAGATCTTCAGTCAAACCAACAACCTGCTGTGTGGCAGCAGTAAGAGTGGCAATATCAGCACCAACTAACCAAACCGCAATGGCATCGGCATAAACAACCATATTTGTATGTTGAGACAGTACGACTAAAATGTAATTGATTACAACAGCAAACTAAATCTGGCTAAGGCTGCTACCTTGAGATAAACCAAGCTCATTAACAATGACGTCAGACCAAAAGCCACCTTCACGGGTGCCAAAAGTGCTGGAATCGCATCAAAGAGCTTCTTACCACACTCCTAGAGTGCATAAAGAGTCACCAACCCACTCCATCATGACAGTGTCGTAGGCTGCTCTAATGTCTAAGAAGAGAGCAAGCAGATCAATGTTGACCTGAAGCTAGGCTTCACGAACACCTGAGTCTAAGAACAAGATGGCATCTTGAGCTCCACGATTATCATGATAACCAAACTGCCTATTCAACAAACCAGCTGAATAACCCAGAGCGCAGAAAGCCGACTCATAAGCACACACTCATACAACTTCTTCTGCATGCAAGAGAGCGACGCAGTGGTTTGATAACTACAGAGGGTCAAATGGCATTTCCCATGCTTCCCCATACGAGAAAGAATAGTAAAAAGCCAAAAATGAAGAACAGCTCCTCCATCAAACAGATCTTCAAAATAAAGGAAGCACAACAAGCAATGCAGCAGGGAAAAGAAACTTTAAAAAGCAATAAGAAACACCATCAACCCTAACAGCTTCTCCCGAATCACATAAGGAAAGAGCTAAAGAAACTTGAGAAATCACAAGAGCAAGGTAGGTGGGTCCTCCATCACACCAACAGCAGGGCAGGGACGCAAAGGAAAATGAAAAACCTCTGAGAACTCAACATTGAAAGCATTAGCCATGCCCCTCTGTCTGAGGATACTGTCACATGTGACTGCAAAGACTTTGGAATGTTGGCCTTGGTATCCTGCAGACACGTGAAACCCCAAACCATAGATGGGGAATAACCTAAGCCCATCCACTCACATAAGAGAGAACCAAAAGACGCCTTCTCCCTCTTCAAGACAAACTGTGACTCTTAGTGAATCAACTGCTAGTACCAACAAAAACAAGCCAGCAAACCTCAGAGGAGAAGCGAGTGCAATGGTGATATGCGCTCCTGTGATCCCTGGCAGCAACCGTACAAGCTGGTATTCACTACACTGAGTGAGGGGCTCTCAGTCACTTCTTGGTAATACCACTATGCTGGGAATACCTTCACTTATCCAAGCAAGAACCAAAGTTCCCGCGCTCGATAACCGGCGATATACAGACTTTCTGCGTGCAATGGGACTGACTCGAGCTGGACAAAGCAAAATGGGAAAATGATCACTGCCACGAAGATCATCAGAGAGACCAAAACCAAACTACTGGACACGCTGCTTGGAGTGCAGAAAGAAATCTAAAACTGACTCCTGAACAACTCCTCCACTTCATTGGATGAATTGGGGACACATCATGAAATAAACTAAGATCCAAACTATCTAAAGTAGACCCTGGAATCGCACCGATGACTACCCCATAACAAATGAAGGGCATTAACATCATTCCCAAGTACCAGGAGACGAGGGATCAACCCTACCCAGGTAATTAGCCACTCCTCTTCAGGTAATCGACCTACAACATGAAGAAAGGCACTTGGTAGCCAGAAAGTATCTGACTATGCATAAATACCAGAACACATTGGACTGCAGAGTTGATGGTGCAGGACTTTCCAATTAGTAAGATTCCTAACATCTGACAGAGGATTGCTACTCAAACAATTAAACTCTTGAACATAAATACCCACACCAAAACGCATCCTCACTTCCTGTAGACCTAGAACACTAACATGACCACGCAGCTTGGTAACAGCTAACTTATTTGCAAGGCTCCTGACATTCCAGGAACCTATAGAGTACTGAACCTCGAAAACAGAAGACTTGCTATCCGCAGTCACCAACAACAACACCAGGTCTACTACATCTACCACTACCAGTATCACTAGTCTCATTATTCGCACCAACCACAGGGCAGGAACCCAAAGGAAAATGGAAAAGCTCTGAGAACTTAACATTGAAAGCATTAGCCATGTCCCTCTTATATGTCCAACTACTAGTACCAACATTATCAACATTAGTAGCATTACTAGTGCCATCAATGCCGCTAGTGCCTCGGCAATGCTGAGCCCAACTATTTTTTGATTAAGAGTTCTCCATACTGCAAGACATCCAGCCACCTTGATAGCCTAACCAGTGACGCCTCTGGTGTCTCTGGTCACACTCCAGGTCGCAGCGGAGTATCTCACGGGATGTTCATTTTTTTTCCCACAGAAAGCATAAACAGTAGGCTTGAGTCCCCACCGCAAATATCGAACTATGCATTTTGCAGCTGTCCAATGTAGTTGTGTGGGCTTAGCATTGTAACGTGCCAGAGTAATGACAGAGTAACTGAAAAATAGAAGAGACCTGATGAGGGACTGATACAGTTACTTATCTGCAAGAGGTGTTTGCTGTGTCTGCTGTTTGGCTTACTAAGGACGGTGTAGGAGCTGACTTACATTGTAAATACCAAACGTAAGCAGCATTTTCGCTATATATGCTTGTTGTGATACATAAATACCATCCTTTTCAGTTTAAAGAAGGAAGCCCAGATATAAGCAGTTCATGATGTCTAGTATGGTTAGCGACTACCAATGTCAGCAATGGCCCGTCAATAAGGTCATCAGTCCCACTGAACAACAAATCATGCACGTGGATCCCTACCAACTCCAGTTCTGCACCAACAGATTTAAAAAAGATAAGTGGGTCCTATTTGCTTTGCTGGAACCTATAGTCTTCGATGACAGACCAAGGTTTCAAGTACCATCTTCGGCCAGCCTGTTTTAGGCTATATATCACTCTGCTTAGTTTGCAGACCATTGAGCGCACGCCCCACCCCCTCGAGGATTTATAAAATCCCAGAGGGGGATACACATAAATTATGAGGGCGATTCAACCATTAAGATATGCGGAATTAATATCTGCCGTGCGGAATGCATATTGGCAGTCAGAGCAAGTAGAAGCCTAAAGAACATACTTCTTATCACTGGTGAGGACATCTCACCGAAATCCAGGCCCAGTCTCACTACGCACCCACAAGCAACTAGCCAAGCTTTATGTTACTGCAAACTTAACGTGTTAAACTTGCGAGCAAATACCCACTTGGAATTTATGATTGTAATGGCATCATCTGGCTGTTCAATCACGTCCCAAACGTGCATATCCTCAAGGAACTGGATCGCGACCTCCACAGCCAGCTGCGAAAGGTGCCCATCAGCCCTTTCTTGCATCCGAGTAACCGGTAGGTAAAGGTGCACGAATGTCCACTGAGTTACGTTTCGCCCATATTTCACATAGAGGAAATGATCTGTGTGAGGGGTCATTACGTAAGCGACGAAATTTGCCCTCCCTCCCCACGCACCTACAAAAACAGAAAGCAGGATAAGGGGTCATACCCACATAAAGGACGAGTTAGATGTAAAAGTCGTATGAGACTACTGAGTCATTCATCACTCATCGTCCTGAATTAGGTTAATTTTCCCTTGCTCGGTAGTACATTGAATATGCAAGTTATCTACATGAGGGTGCTGAATGGAAACAGGTATAAAAGGGGGAGCAGTAGGACAAAATTGAGAATACTTGAGAGCTTCCTTCACACTAGGGAGTGCTCAACCGTTAACAGGGTTAATAACTGTGTCATGAAGGGGTTCAGGACAACGCCAACATTAGGGTAAAGGCAATTTAGGTACATCTATACTGGGATACGTTTACATAAGGGGCTTTGTTACAGTAGTATCCGAAACGACATCATACAATAAGATCCCTGTAATGCCCTGTGCAAGCGCTTTCCCAGTTTCCCTCTTTACACTGTCACCAGACACATCATACGTTTCATCAACTAATAAATGCGTACTAAGCAAATGGTTTCGTCTTTCACCATACATAACCAAATCATGCGGTCTACTAGAACTACAGACATAAATACCCTGAGTTCGCATATTGCTATTTAAAACTCAGTTCAAGATCCTAGATGCCGACAACAAATTTTTTGCTGCCGAGGGCATCTCCACTACATTTTTAATGAGTGTTTCAGTGGCCGGCATAAGCGATCGTGCCTCTGACATGAAGGTCGCCCACCAAAACATCTGTAGTTGTCAATCATTAGCCGCTGGGGATACAACAACATCCCTAAGTTCAATTTCGAGGCCGTACAGGATCATATAACAAGCTCTGCACCATAACAAGTGTTCAGTACGCGTAAACCACCCCACATAGCAATCTTCCAGTTCATGAAGAACCACAACAGAAGCTATGCTAGAGGCCTTACACTACCTTCCCAGAATTGATAGCTCAGGACTAAATAGCTCTGACATAAAATCAGTACACTTTCCAGAACTATAGAAAACATTTGTGTAATATTAAATAAACGTTTAAGCAAACACTATTGCTTTAAAAACTTCAATCAAACTGTGTGAAGGCCACCAAGCAGCCATCACTATCGGACACATTTTGTTTTGCCGTGCCGAGATACACATTGGTTTAAAACCATGAATTAATAATATTTCAATACATATAGAAATTTTCTTCCAACTTATGCAGAAAATTGCCGAATCCACTAATAACTAGAGTTTATTAGTGTATTAGTTTATTAGTGCAATGCAAATAAGAGTTGGCTATTTCGTTTCCCTTTTCTTATACTTAAGAGGAGGGGGGGGGGTGAGAAGGTTTCCCACACATAAACCCAGCTATAAAGATTGAAATCTGGTTCATTAAAATCATTCCAACAACAAGTTAAACCACTTGTGTCTACAATTTAATTCAAAAAGGCTGCCAAATACCCAAACCAGGGTTGCCACCAAGTTAATTTACAGCGATCTCCATTGCAATCTTCACTCCGTTGTGTTTGTTCGTTGAATATTAAACAACTAATTCATTACGACCTAGTCACTCCAACTAGTAGTTTTCCGAAGAATTTCAAATACGAGCTTAAGGACTTCAAAGGAATAATTAAAAAATAGTACGAAAGTACGACGAAAGTACGAAAGTACGACGAATTTCTTACGGAAAAAACACACAGCTTATATGATCCCAAATATTTTAAACACATTGCCCGTAAATCTCAAGAAAGTTAAGGGGCACCAGAGTTATGAAACATGAAATAAAAAAAAGTTTTTAATTGATTAATTTATTAAAACTGAAAACATTTATGACAAACAAATTTTTGATCTTTGCTAAACAATTTTTGTAAATATATATGTACGTATTCAATAAATTAAATAAATGCATTATTGTTGTGTAATACTGTTTGTATTCATAACTGTGTGAGACAGCATGTATAAAAAAAACTTGAGTTTCCTGCTTTCTACGTAATAGTTATAATAGCAATAAACAAAACTATTGAGAAATTGTTTGCAATAAAGTGCAAACATTCTTAACAAAATTTAAAATTTGTTCAGAGACAATACAGTTTTCAAAAGAATAAAGGAACAACTGAAGCATTAAAACATTTGAACGAAAAAATTGTGACAGCACTAAATAATGGCAAATTTGCTGGAGTCATATTAGTAGACCGCCAAAAAGCACTTGATTCTATAGACAGAAATATCCTACTTGCAAAGCTACAAACTTACGGTATTAGAGGAAAAATGCACGAAATCTTAAAAAGTTATTTAACAAACAGAAACAGTATTACTAAAATCAGCAGTACAGAAAGTGATAGTATGTAAATAAGTGAGGGAATACCGCAAGGCTCAATCTTGGGACCTTTGTTATTTTTAGTTTAAATAAATGATATTGACGATAATGTAAAAAACTTAATACTTTTTGCAGACGATACTTTGTTTATATGCTTTTGACAACAACTATGAAAAAATGATAAAAAATTTGCAAAAAAATTTCGACAAAGTTCAGATATGGTGCTGCATAAACGAAGTTTTTATTAGAGAAGAAAAAACAGTTTACTTAGGAAATTAAAACAGCACATTCCAACAATTTTCAAGAAAAGAATATATTATTATACAAAAATCCTGTGCATAACATTGGTGTTTTAAATAACAGCACTAATCTTAAAAAAGTAAACACTGCAAAATATTTAGGCTTACATATTGATCAAAACTGGAAATATGAAACACATATTACGGAACTTGTTAAGAAGCTAAGCCAAATTATGCCTAAATTATATCAGCTGCGACGAGTTTTGGATTTAAAAAATCGTAAGGTGCTATATGATGCACTGGTCGTATCACACCGAAGGTATGGTATTGATGTTTATGACTTAACAAACAATACCTTATTGACGCGTGAGCAGAAAATACAAAATAAAATTATTCGTGTTCTTTTCCAGGACAGCAAAAAAGCAAACGTTAATAAAGTAAAATTTGCTTACAAAATTCTTAATATCGATAGCCTAAGAGACTACTTGATTATAACAAAAAAATATTTTGAAATGGAAAATAATTTAAGAACTCTAAGAAATAACAGTAACCTAAGAACTGAATCAGTTAGACACAAATTACCATTTTGGAGAAATAATTTTGGAAAAATGTCAACAAAGTATTTTACTCCTTTTATTTTGTAACAAATTACCTAGGGAATGTCACAATATTGCGTCGTTTGGAAACTTAAAAAACTTAAAACAAAAATCTACTAATTAAATACACAAAATGATAAATAAATAAATAAATCAGGTAGCCTATATGTGAAGAGTTATTTATTTGTTTATGTTTTTGTGTTGTTGCAGTTTTACTTAATCTTTAAACTTGCTGTTTTTGTTACTTAGTTTAGTGTATAATTTCACAATATGTAGCTAGGAAATAAGTGTGAGGGGTGAATCTGTATAACTAAGTTCGTAATATTTGTTTGTTTGTGTGTCACTGTGTTTGTGTCGCCAGATTACCCAGATTCACACTCCTATTGAAGTCGCAGTGGGAATCTCGATAATCTTTATTATTTCGTTTGTTTGTGTGTCTATGAAACGGAATTATCTGTATAAGTAGTGATTCGAACTATCTTTTCAACAAAGAGGCACAGTAGTGATGACGTCATGATTTTTTCCAGTCACAATATTTTCATGCAAACGGGATCTAGGCCTATGCATCTCTTAGCCCTGGACCCAACTAAACTAATGAATGCTTGGGCGACTGATAACGAGAATTCAAATGTATGAATTCACATGTATGTGTGTGTGTCTGTGAGTGTCAGCAGTGGGAATCTCGATAATCCGTATTCTGTTGACATCCGTAGTGGGAATCTCGATAATCTTTATTCTGTTCATAAAGATTATAGAGATTCCCACTACGGATGCAAACGGGATTTAGCCCTCTATATCTCTTACTCCTGGATCCAATTAAATCTAATGAAAGAGTAGGAGATTGTTAACGAGAAATTACAGTATTTTCATGCAAACGGAAAATCACAACAATGCTATTAAAAACAGGCCATATATATACAGGGTGCTGCCCTAGTGTGTTATAATTAAGTAAAGTATTAATGTTGATATGTAAAATAAGTGTTCAACTGTACGTTAATCATTGTTAGCACAGTCAAGTACGTTAGTACTTCGTACGATACATTATTTAATTTAAATTAAAAAAAAAAATGTTTTCGTTATATATTGTAGTTGGCAACAGGCGAATATCCCCTGATGAAAAGCCCCCCGGAAAATATCCCCCCGTCAATATCACCCCGTTCAATTTCCCCCCTGGAAAATATCCCCCCAGCAAATATCTCCCCAATACCAATTTCCCCCGAAAAATATCCCCCATACAAAAAAATAGTACGAATACAAAACAAAAATGTATAAACCGATAGGTCAGGGGAGGAATGATAATGATCATCCTATACTATACTCCGTACGCGATTTGTAAACTGGGCGTGGCTCGCGAGCAGCTTGATTGTAGCGTACATTTTCCCGGAGTCGGTGTGCCTTGTGGCTATCTATAGACCGCATCAAGGCTTGTCTGTGCGCGATCATGGTTTTGTTATTTGATCACAATTTTTTTAATGTCGACTTTTTAAAACAATTTTTATTACAGGCCTTCTCCATCTCCATCAATAGGGAATCGGGGGAAATCGAAAACAAATAAAAAATATTGGGGGGGGGGGATAAGAAAAATT
>JAHWFP010112037.1:0-26106 GCA_023313725.1 Lithobius niger
CAGTAGTAACAGTCCAGTGGTCAGCGTCCTCATCCCCAAACTAAGTAAATTTCAAATCCCACGAATAAGGCCATTTAAAAAAAAGAACAGTTGTTTTCGGGCACGCACCGGCCACACAGATTTTTTGACGGGAAATAAAAAGAAATGAGTCAAACGACGCGGCAGAAATTGCAATTACAGATCAAAAATGATCCTTAGTGACATGAAAACATAAAATTAACATTCTTGCGGGTAAATAATTGTATGGTCACGCTCTCCAACCAAGTGTGCAATACTGTTGTTGGCCACTTTAGCTGATTGGAGTAAGTTTAATGCAAACAGTATTTTAGCATTAAATAGTAGCACAACTCCTAAATTGTTTTTACATGGTGACGAAGCAATGGACAATGGCAAGTCCGTTTTCTTATCTCCTGGCCAAATGGTGAGTGCTACACAATTCACATTCGTGAAGGTTACATTGTAGGCTTCAGCCAGTTTTTTTTTAAATTAACAAAACTAAATTGGTTATTCCAGCCTCAAAATGCTGTATCGAAATATCAATTTTTTGCGATAATTCTACAAATTTTATCGAGATAAATTTTTTTATCGTGCCATCCCTACTTGCAAACACGGCGCACATCTTTGAACATCCATGGCAGCCTCTATTAAGTCATTTTAAACCCTTTCACTGCATGATTTATTCTAGAAAGGTTTTTTTCCCCCATGTGTTGACAATGCGTTACTGCTAAGATCTCAAGGATGGGAAGCCAAGCCCCTAACCATTCACTGTGGTAAAACCCCTGTGGAATCCTTAATACGGCATGTTTTTCTTCGTAAGACTTTTTTTGTTGTATAGCCCCTTGTGTAGACACACATCACAGTATGATACTGAATAAACAATGCAATAAACAAGCAGGAAGACAGAAATTGCTTGGTGAGGTTCACGGAAAATTTTAGAGGCACTGTAGGAATTCTCTGAAATCTGATGGCTTACAATATTGAGTGTCTGTTTAAATTTGAGATACATGTTGGAAGTATTTGCAGGAATGTTTGTCTAGTAAAAATGGCACCCCTCCATGCAAGTAAGAAGTTACTGAATACTACGACCCAAACTTGAGTTACACCTGAAATTCATCGACAAATGACATGAATATTAATCTGGATTATACTGAAGCATTTCACAGGATAGTGCCCTTCGTTATCGAGGAAAATGCCAACATCACACAAAAACACGCCCACGGACATTTAAAAACTAAACAGTAAACACAGAACCCAAGTTGGGCGTAGATGACCTACGGTAGGACATCAGTCACTAAATTCATATAGGAGACAATCAGTGGTGTCCTGCCCTTTTGTAGGGTTTCCACAGCTTATTTAGATATTTTTTAATTATTAAACATACCTTCCAAACTTATCTACTATCTGGCCAAGTTTGGTCAAAAAATATTGAATAGAAATAAAGATATTAATTGTTTTAGTTTTGCCGGAGTGAGGCCTTCATCCATCGCTGAGTACGATACTATAAAATAAGATTACAAAACTAACAAAACACATATTTTACCAGACTGTCTTAAAACTGCGGCCACTTCAGGGTCTCGTGCTAAATCACACGGCGATTTGTTGTCCTTGTTATACAAGTTTATTTTAGCACCTGTGAAAAAAAGAATAAGGCTTTTAAGGCTGTTAGTTTTATACTACAGGGGTGTAGAAAATGACTGAACGAGGTTCATGGGAAATTCCAGTAAACTGTGGAAAGTCTACGAAATATGGCCTCTTAAGGTAGTGAAAGTCGGTGGAAATTTGAAACTTCAGTATGAATTTTTCGTGGGGAAATTTTGTTCAGCAAGAACTTCGTACACCCCTGAAGTACTGTAAATTGTGTATTAAATGCCTACGAGATTAATGATGTAAACAACGACGTAAACAGAAAGAAGCACTTATTGAAGGAGCCTGAAGAAGATGGGAGGACTAAAATTTTACATCTTTTCGTCAGCAGCCTATCGAAAATTTGCAAAATACGACGAAGTATTTCCTTTTTTGAAGTTAAGCGTTACTTGTAAAAATTTGAACTTTAGAACTTTCAAAATTCAAAGCTCGCGATGGTTAGCTTATTTGCCGAAATTAAAGAGTTAATTTGGGTCATTACTTATTAATATGGACACTCCTCCAAAATCCAACATAATTCGCAGTTAAAATTAATTTCTAATCACACAAACCTACGTAAACATCCAGGGCTGTTCACAATTGGGAACTCCTGTGCTTTGGCACTAGCGATCTCTCAGATTGTCACTCGTCAAAAATCCAACACAATTAATTCAAAGTTAGAACTGTAATTTCTAACCACACAAACCTTCTTAAAAACAGGCTTCGATACGATCGCACCCAGCAATGGCGGGAGTTACCAGGAAAGAGTAATAGCTCATCTGCGTACCTGGAGAGAGTAACACTCTCTTCTGTCCTGGATTGAGTGATCCACACGTCCTGACACAACCTTTCGGAAAAAGCGGCAACAACGTTCCCGTTCGTAAAATGTTAATTTCGTTTAATCCATGATGCTTTAGTTTAAAAATCCAAGCGGTGTTTTTCTTTGAAAGTTAAAAACAAGAGAAATACTATTTTCACAAACTACACACATTTTTCCAAGTGGATAAACTGGAACAGTCTCTGCAAATTTTCGATAACCCAGACTAGATGGAAATACTATATGTTTGTCTAGTCGCAGCCGCTGCTTTTAAATTTCAAGCAATATGATGCAATAGTGAGCAAAGTTCCACAATTCTAGAATTTTGTGCCTTAAGAAGACGAACGAACAGTATTTCATCTGGTCTGATTTATAACGAGCTAATTTTTGTACTCAGACTTCAACTAAATACACAACCTAAAAACGTTGGTGCAAATTTTTGAACGTCAATCAATCACTGATATTATTGTGCTTGAACGTCGACTTTCTTGATCATGGGTTGTACGGTTACGAGAACTTTTTACTATTACATCGGACGGTTTGTTGACATTCGCGTCCGAAAAACTGTTCAACGTAGTAGTAAAAAGTTCTCGTAATCGCAAGAAGCCTGCTGAAGAAAGTCGAGGTTCAAGAACAATAACCTCGATGACAACAACAACAACAACATGCAGCAGCAGCAGCAACAACATTTTTAGGTTGTATCAGGGGTCGAAATATTCGGATGCACAGGGGGAAATTGCACTCCAAAATCGCACTTTGCACTCCAGACGCAACTCTTGGAGTGCAAATTTGCACACCAAGTTGAATTTCCCATAACTACAGACTTGCGGTTTGCGGCATTTTAAACAGCATGGAATTATATGTCTTACGACACCATTTATTCCAAAGAAGTTATACTCCATTTTTTACTACTTTTGGTTAAACTATGTGGATAGGTTTTTTACTTGAATAGTGAAGTTAAGTCAGTTTTAAGCAGAGTGCAGGAAAACAGTACATATTATTGAAATGCTGAATGTTAGAATTTTCGATGTCTATAAAATAGAAGACCATAGTGTTGGTTTACATTTTGGTTTTGCACTCCAAAGACTTTTTCTGCACTCCAGTAAAATATTTGGGGTGCAAATTTGCACTCGGGTCAAAATTTGGAAATTCGACCCCTGTTGTATATTTAGTTGACGTTTGACTAGCTCATTAAGAATCAGTTACTGCAAAGTAAACATCCCTTTAGTTAGCCTGATTTATCGAAAATTTGCAGAGACTGCTTTAACTCAGTATAGGGGGATGGGTTTTAGCTTCATTTGGGAGTTTCATACACAATTTATGGTTATGTAATCGGAGTTGAAACCACTGTATTTTAATTTTTACTAACCTCTGTCTAGTAGTAATTTGGCTACATCTGCGTGACCTTTCCATGCAGCAGAATGCAGTGGAGTGTCGCCCAGCTTATTCTAAAAATAAAAAGTACCGTATGTTTGAAAATGTGTTCAGGCAAATTATGCAAGCCAAAAATTACACACATCTGAATTATAATTTATATTCAGTATTGATACCATGCAATTTATTCACGAGGTAAAATGTGGGAAAATACCTACAATGCTACTGAATTAACTTCAAACCAAGTGTGGTGGATAGTAAACCTACTTATTTACCTGTACGTTAATTTGTATATTTGGCACATCTAACAGTCGAAGAACACACTCAATGTGACCTCCGTGGGATGCCCAATGCAGGGCAGTTGAGCCGGACTTGTCCAAACCATTGGCTGACACCTAATGAAAGGACAATTTTTTTTTTAAAGTCAGCAAAGGTATGCTGTACAATTTTATTTATACACTATACAGTAAAACCTCATTAATACGAACTTTAAGGGGACTGCTAAAAATGTTCTTATTAACCGTAGTTCTTATTAAACGGACGAGAGAAATTGGACTGCAACTTTAAAAAATGTAGCCTACCGGTATACGGTATTTTCTTTTCATTCTTCCTTGACCTTCGCGTTTGCGCAAACGGACAAAAATCTTATTACTTCCCAAGATGGAGTCAACTAGCGATTTGATGTTTTGCGTGAAACAAAACGAAATTCAAGGGGGAGGAAAAAGAAACCGTTACGAACAGCAAATTCATAAAAATAAGCTAGAATTTTAAATATTTGTTCGTCTTATCCGTACTCTCGTATTAACAGAGTTCGTTATAGCCGTATATATTTAGTACTGACTGAATGGCTGACCAATCAAAATCTTGAAAAAAGTTCTTATTAAGCGGGAATTCTTGTTATCCGAGTTCTTATTAACGAGGTTATACTGTATACACACGGAAATGCAAAGTATTTATTTTTCGCTTAATGCTAAGAAATTATATACTGCTTACGAGCAAAATTAAAACAAGAAAAATGCACATAAATCGCTGTACGTAATATAAATATGTTGGGAATAAGCCTTCACTGAGTGAAAACCATCACTAGAAATAACACAGTACATGACAGTTACTTATTGGACAGTACTTCACTATTAGTGTACAATTTTCACTGATCTTTATAAAGACAAGAAACTAGTTTGTCTCAAATTTGAAGAAACATATCTATTTATATGCCCGACAGAAAGCATGTAAATAGGTATGTGTTAATAGGCAAGCTCGACAGAAAACTGGCGAAAAACAACCTTCATGCAGCGTCTTTTAATCTGTTGTCAGCATGTCTTTGTGTGTCAGTTTTCCGGTGTTAGTATGTCTGAACGGGACTATAACAACTGAGAGGTTCACTTTCTGTTCCAAAATGGTGTTGTTTTTTTTTTACTTGCCTAATGGGTGGAAACTATAATTCAAAGTATCAACTAACATTTTTTTAAAGAGGGGAAGCCATTTCACACCTTATTCAATTATTGGTGGGTCCACTACTCTTCCGGGTGTTTGTAGATTGGTTACTCCGAAACGCCACTATTCGAAAACACACATGTAAAAAAAAAACTGACTTACTTTATTTTGTAGACAATCCTTTAGGAAGCTGAGGTTGCCTCGCTTTGCTGCTTCATGTAGTGGATAGTCTATGGCTTCAGTGTTGTCTTCAACTACAAACAAAATTGGCAGTATTAATGCAAGTCCATATTTCAGCATATTTGTAGACTAAATGTAAAAATGAAGCACCAAGTTTTTACAGTTGTGAAAAAAAATCCTTGGGTAAACATATGTTTCGTGTGCTGGAGAATTACTTTGAAAGTAGGGCGTCAATTAGTAAATACGCAAATTTCAAAGGTTTGAACCAAAAATACTCAGATCAAATATTCGACAAACAAACAAAACAAAAGTTTAAAAACTATATTGCCGAACCGTTCGTCTTCTTCAGGATGGAAACTGTTGCTAGGAAATGAAAACATTTCAATTGGATTCTCTTGGTTGGCCGCACTGCTTGCATTTGAATTTGGTGCTCTCTACACTGATCGCCAAAAGGAATAACAAAAACGCACAGTCTCACAGCACAGAAATTCACACTAATTCCGCAAATTTTTTACAGTTTTCTGGAGGACGATGTAATTCTTCTCCCAACTGTCTTCATCAGGCAAAAGCTTGAAGTAGCTAGTGCCATGGATCACATCCATTTGTCTGAAGTACGGAGTATGCAGCCTCACAACACGGATATTGATCGGGTTGTCTTCATCTTTGGGTGAGCACGGAATGGAGGTAGGTTCTCACAAGGCACCATATAGTAGAAGGGGGTTAGGTGTTCATCAACCTGTAATTTTCAATCGCGTGCACTTGTATTGCCAACGACTCTAAACCTCTCCGGTGCCTGTCAATAGTTGAGTTAGACATGATCGAGGTCTGAATTTACTCCCAGTCTGTTCGTTTATCACCACTTGCTGGTGAATTTTGGATAGATGAGATGGCTGATGGTTGGGCAGCTGGGGGCTGGATGTTCATAAGTAGATAATTAAGATGTTGTTGGTGCTGGATCATGAAAGATTCAAGAGCCCTCAGATGACAATCCCTGCCAGAATTTGACACTAGCAAGGTTCCCACACGAACCTCATAAAATTAATTTCCCAACTTCCCTGCCATTTAATGACAAAATTGAAAAGAACAAAACAGTTAGTATTTACAATAGCCTACAACGGATTATGTATTTCACTAGTTTCTTCAGCTCGACAATTTCCCTATCAATTGTCTGAACTTATTCTGGTGCATCACTTAATCAATAGGTTTTTTCATAGTTTACTAGCTCACACTAATTCAATGTTCACTCTCTGTTGTTGTACAACATTGAATTAGCACAAGCTTGTAAACAATGTCTATGAATATTCAATGTAGTAAGCCACACGGGATTTTTCACAATACGTTTTTTCTTTTCTTTGCTTCATACTTCATTTTCTTAGGACAATCGATACCGCTTACAAAGAAGCTAATGGTCAGTGAAAAAGGTTCCTTACAACCATCCGGAAGAGAATAGCACTAAATCTGTCAGAATGGTTGTTTGTAATCTGTTCTTTAAAAGCAATAATTCCTTAAAACAGAGTCTCTTATAAACTGTGTTTACTGTATTTATTTTGTGTTTGTGAATTTCGAACAGAGGCTCCTTTGAATTCATTAACTCTTTAATAATTTCTGTTCACCTAAATTTCCTGACTTTGCCTCATGACCTCGCAAATCCCCCCGAATTTTCCAGGTTGTGTAGGAAACGTCACAACCGTGGTGGTGGCTTGGTTCCAGTTTATGGAGTGCTTGCTGTGTGGAAGCTTGATGGGCTGCTATTCCACTGGAAGGATCTATCACGATCCAGCACCCGCAAAATTTTAATTATCCATTTCTGAAGATTCCTCCCGTAGCCTACGCAACCATCACCCATCTCATCCAGCCAAAATTCCAAGATTGCCTCACCAGCAAGCGGAGACCCATCATGGGCTCCGCACCCAGTCGCGCTGCTTAAGATCAGTGGTTGCCAGCATATTTTTTAAATTCCCAATCTACAATACAAATTACTGCCTATGTGATTAAACAAAACAATCTCCCTTCAAGTAGGCTACTAGGAACTGAAGATGACAAACAAGTCTCAACACCTTTCCAGTGTTTGTCGAAATTTAGCAACTAGATGAACTTTACTGATTTTAACTTTGAATTAGCTTTGAATTAACTTTGAATTAACTTATTTAATGGCTCATCATTTTCTAAAACAAACAATGTACGGTATTTTCAATTGCTATATTTAAAGCGTTGCGTCAGACCAAAGTGCATATCGTTACCGGCACGTATTTTTGTTGCAGATTTCAATCCAATGCTGATGCCAATATCTTGCAGACACGACATTGAAATTTCAATCAAAAGTCAACATATACAGCCCCATTTAGCACTCAGGCCCTCGTATATATCAGGGAAAGGAACTTTTAAAACTTACGATGCTTTTCAAGTAATTTTGTTTTAGTTCCGTTACTTACCATAGTTACTGGGAATAAGCCCCACATTTTCTCCGCATTTGGCCTTCCACCAGCTTGGATCCGTCACCATATCAAGAATGTAGAGGGTATCACCTTCATCAAAGGACAGCTCATCGGCCTAATACAAAACCCACAAAAAATACAGCCTTTAGCAAATGTCAAAGCAAGACTTGAATAGTCAAGTGAAGAAAAATTTGGATTAAAAGCTTACATATTGTGCTGTGTACTTGTATATTGCTCGTACAACTTTAATATTACCTACAAAAGAAAGGATTAAGTCTTAATGTACTGCAAACAGCAGAAAATAAATCAAATAGGAAAAATACATTCAGTTTCAGTTGTTCGGTTACAGATTCCATTTTGATTTTCACGTCTGCCAAACAAAAAACAGGAATACCAGCAATGAACTTTACTTTCTTCAAATTTCAGGCTTGCTCACAATAAAAACAATGGACAAATGAATGACAAACTTAAAACTAACAAGATTTGTAGGAAACAACTAGGCCTAGTTACCGAACAAGTGCAACGCAAACACCACATTGCAAGGGAAGACTCCACTGTGTTGATTAACTTGAATTCCCTCACTGACCGCAATCTTAAAGTGGCACTATCACCAATCGAGAATCATACGAAAATACCGTGGTGCCATCTAGCGGCAGTGATATTGTAAATGTTTACAGTTTGCTCCCAGGTGCACGAGGACATACCAAATTTTCACTCAATAATTATTGAGGCGGTCGTAGCTTGTTTGTTTCGTTAACAGAAATGGCGTTTCGCACTCCTTCGCCTCATGCAAGCAAGTGCTAGATAGTACTAGGTATTGCCAGATTCTGCAGACTTTCAATCGGTTATAGTGCCGGAACCACTTCCACAGCGGCTCCAAGCACGTCCACCATCGATCTGTATATTTTGGTTGTACTATCTCCGTTGGTGTAATTGTAAATTAAGGTCGCTGTTTCTCGAAAATAAGGTCAGTTTTTTCCAAATTTACCCAACCTAACCTAACCTAAACTAACCACATAACACAAGAAACCGCAATCAAAATCTTAAACCTTTCTAAACTTCACGCGCCGGAATCTAGATAGGCCGGCCATCTTGCTCGGAGCTTGTGCGGTAGTGGACCCACAAAAATTGCTCCTAAAGAACGGAAAAGAAAACTGATTGGCCTCAGTCAGAAAAAGAGGCGCCGACACCGACAGTTTCACTCTCCGACAGGTGTCGGCTAGATTTCAGGAGCCTATGACACATGCTCTGCACGTTTGTTCCCGATTGCATACAATTACAATATGCCCTATCAACGGTACAACCATAGATAGTTTGGTACAACACAGGTTAGCCTACAAAATAAATAGTCTACTAGTTTCAGTTACACTTCGTATACAACCAAGATTTTGTAATTAAACTTAACAAAGAAAACAATCAGACTCTTCCAGTACTGATAAGCGTTACGACGCGCGCAAAATACAACAATCGCAATTCTCTTTCAGGAAGTTACAACAGGTAGTTGTTCGTTGCAGACATCTTGCACGCCCGGCAGTTTTCGTGTGACGTTCCCTTCATTGTTTTCCTCTATCTTAAACGCCATCTTACCAGGTTTAGGAACAGGCGGTGGTGGACGAGCCATGATTGTTAAAATTAGATCAGAAGTAAAGTTATGTTTGGCATAAACGTCACATTGAAATTAAAGATGTTTTACTTGGAACTGGTAGCGGTCGGTGCACAAAATTTTACAACCGGAAGCACGATGAGTGCATGTAAACAGGAAGCCATGATAAACAGATAACACTGGGGAAAAAAATTGCTAATAGTTGCAAGCAAGAATTAGTATTTGTTTTTCTTGGGCAATAAATTAGGGATAAAAGATTTTAAAGTGGCAATGAACGTATGTTTACTTTCATGAATATAGTACGAGGTACGACGCTTTAGCTACTTGCCAGCTTATTTTCTTCCACTGATTCTATTATTTAAAATCTGGACTGCCTTTTTCCTCGTTCCAATCCGTTTCCAAAGTTCCGAGCAGGGCGGAGGTTCCCAAGTCCCAGGTTGGCGTAACTTTAGTAAATTTGGGAATTGTCTTTGCTGCGCTTTAACGATCGGAATTCGAATAATCGGATTAAACCTTATTGCAATCAGTTCTTTCCGAGTTGGTTTCGTCTCATAGAAAAAGTAACCACGAAGAACACACCAAGGCTAACTGAGATAAAGCCAACTTTAAGAACGGCTTAAGCTTCTATCTTCCAAAATTACCAACTTGAGTTTACAGTTTTGTAAACAGGCTTACTTGCTAGCAAAATTATAGCAGGTTTTTTTTTCTTCATCTTCTGTTGCTTTCGTTCTCTTTCAAATTGCTTTCGTTACATTTTGTTTGCTTTCGTTTCCTTTGCCCCATCAGGCAGAATGAAAGGGAACGAAAGCAAAACAGAAGAGAACTAAAGCAAAGTAAAAAGGCGCGCAACCGACAACGAAACTAAAGCAAAAAAAAAAAAACATCAAATAAACTTATTACCGTTTCTAGCCAATAGATGTTGTTGTCAAGCAAATATCTGAATCTACATTAGTTGCATCAAGTGAGATAGATGTTCTTTGGTCTATCACACACATTTATCTCACTTTTGGTTGTATGCGCATGATTTAAATAATATTTTCCAAAATAAAAAAAAAACCATTCAATCCCAGCAGTAACACCTGAAACAAACAACATCTGAAAAATGCATGAGTTACTTTAAAATGCCGTTAGGGTCGCACAGTTGTTTGACAATGCCGTCTAGTGGTATGAGATGGCATCAAAAAAGGAAAAAAAAATTATAAAATGTAGTATCAGTGGGTTTGAGCACACTCCATTACTCAAAGACTGTCTCTTCAACACTATCTTTAATACTCCTTCCACACTGGATATCTGGGCCTACACTTACACCCACCGGCAAAAACTGTGTTTCATAGAGAGAAAACCCGACACCCTTCCCTCAATATCCCTTCCACTCTGGACCCCTACATAGTTACCAGGGTCAAGGCTTTAATTAATTTTTTGCTACAACATTTTGTTGCTGTCATTGTTCCGCTCTCCGCTCCTTCTGTTTTCCTTTTATCTTGCTGTTGTTCATCAGCACTCCAAGAGTCAACGGAAAGTATTTTGTCATAGACGGGTTTTCAGACCGTTAACAGATCTAGCTTCAACAACCTTCTGTGATATCTTGTTCAAGTGGTTAGTCACACGGTATGCAAAGGAGTGCTTGCCGGTATTAGTGTTCACACGTGTAGACTGTAGCTTGACGTAGTGTCCACGAGTGTCAACAGAAAGAACCAAGGTGAAGTAGTATTTGGCCTTAGTGCGTTCTTTCCCGCTCAGAATTTTGTAGGTACGATGTAGATAACCTCTGATGCAGCATCGTTTTAGGCTCTTTAGGCCAAGCTCCTTGAGCCTTGCACGATATATGACTGCTTGGAGTCATGGGACAAGGTTGGTAGTATGCTTCTGAATGGCCTCAAGGAACTGCTGGTGTTTTAATACATTGGGGGCTTCACACCTGGATGCAGTATTGAAGGTGTGGCTTGATGTATGACGTTTGTAGTGTTTTAAGGAAGGTGGTGCTGATTAGATTAGAAAAAAAGATTAGCGGTAAACGTTACATCAAGGAATTTGACCTCAAGGGCTTCAGAAAGCTGTTCATTTCCAAGAAAATATGTTCCATGGAGGTAGTTGGGGGCCAACACTTGCTATCGTTGAACTTCATGCCATTGTGCAAGGCCCGGTCTGGTTAAGGTCACTTTGGCTAATGTCACAATCTTCAGCGTCAGTAGTTTGCTAGAACAGTTCATCTTCATCAACGAAGAAACTACATTGAGATTTAGAGTCGTCAGGCAAATCGTTGGTAAAAGTCAGAAAGGGTGGGGGGAGGGGCGGATCTGTTTCCAGTCAAACACCACTGAGGATCGGGTCCAGTCTGTTGCATGTCCTTCGTAAACCACCCATTGCTGGAGGCCAGAGAGAAAGCGTCTAAGGGAATCAAGCAGGTTTCCAGTAGTGCCAAGATTTTCAAACTTTCTGAGAATGACGTCACAGGGGATATGGTTGTCAACAGTGTTGGACAAGTCGCCAAAGAATTCAAGGAGGTAGCTTTGGCAAGGGCATTGTGTAACGGAAACCATGTCACCGCCTATTGATGACACTGCTGGATTCATATTAATTGTTCAGCTGACTTTCTGCAAACTTTTCAAGCCGCTTTACCACCCGAGTTGCCAGGCTGATGGGGCGGTAATTTTTTTTTAGCTTTGGAGTCGCCAATCTTGAATATGGGACGATGTTGGCATTTTCAGTCGCCAGGAACTACTGCTTCATCAGAGACATCTGGAAAATAATGCTAAGAGGTGCTGCAATAGTGGTAGAATAAGCTTTGAGCGTGGCGCAGTGTACATCGTCTGGGCCAGGAGATTTAAGGTGCAACAGTGCTGTAATAAATGGCATACAGTGCCCGCACTGATGTTGATAATAGAGAGAGCATTAGTTTTCACAGACATGTCAGGCAGTTGTGTGGGCCTATCTTTACTGAAAACGGAACTGAAGTATCGATTCAGAATGATGACAGTAGCACCACTGTCTTTCTTGATGTAGACAGATGGTTTATTCTTGTTCTTACTTATTGAAACACAGGGTCGGGGTCAGGGTCCTAAGTTCCAAGTTAAACCAGGACTTGAAAGCCCGGGCTCAGTGAGGAAGGGTTGTGGTTCGTGCCGTATATTTTTTCCTAGTATGGAATGGGTTTAAGGAGTCTATTCACGAAACTATGATGTCTGTTGACTGGGGAGATACCACTACCATTACTGTGCATAAATCTGGTGATTCTACTTTACCCAATAACTAAAGGCTATACGGTTGTGCCTTCGAACGTTTGTTGTGAGGAATTGGTTTCAAAAATTACTCTAGTAGATCGTAATTGCTAGCTGGCACGCTAAATGTGCTCGGTTAAGTTCGTAGTAACGTTTCATGATCTTAAAGCACTCGAAGAGGTCACAATGCTTCCTTCTTGCCTCAAGTATAGACAAGTGTATACCAATCACATTGAGTTGGCCCAGCTGTCAGTATGATTTTGTAGTGGCTGACTGGTCCAGGTGGCTGGACAGTGATCACTGCCGACCCAACAGGTTTTGGTCCATTTTTTACCTTTAGTTTTCTTCTCTTCACACCAACCACACACAAAAAAAGTATCACATAGGCTGGTGAGTATTCTGAATGCTAATTGTTATATTGCTCACTCAGTGCATCCTTAGAGCTGCATATTAGTGTTACATGATTGAAAAACTGAACTTACCTAGAAAGTATAAATATTTGAAACTTAAAAACCTTCACTTTCCCCATGACCCCAACTCTGACACCCCGCCTCCACATTCCCAGGTGGGCAAACTTTTCTTATTGCCAGTATGAGCACTCTGCTTTTTGTAGAGATAGTTAGAAAATGACTAGTAACCCAGTGATATTTCTAGACATAATCTCCCCAGAACAACTTGTTAAGGATTTCTGTCAAGCTTTTGGCTGTTTGAAGTCATGATATCAAAACCAAACTCTTTTAACAAGTTAATCCCACTGAGTAATAGTTCGAAGGTTAAATGAAAAATCTGAAAACTGCTACTACGCAATTACAGGGTGTCCCACTTAAAAACAACGATTAAAAAAATCATATCTCAAAAATCATTATAACTACCACATTTTTACAATAACAAGGTTGTAGCCAAGCATTTAATGTTTTTTTTTTTTAACATTCTGACAATATGTTCTATGTGTCTGCCCTGCAATTGTATAACGCTTCGAAGACGAAGTGTTACTCCAATCGTTACTGGCATTGTCACAATGTTGTCCATGATTGGCCACCTCACTCGCCAGACCTGAAGCCGTATGACTTCTTTCGTTGGGGCTTTTGGAAGGATAAGGTTTTCCAACAACGAGTGACGTCTTTGGATACTTTACAGGAGCGCATTCGCACAGTCCTGAATGATGTGGACATCACTGTGTGCAAAAGGGTTGTCCAAAATTCACACTTCGTCTTCGAAGCGCTATACAATTGAAGGGCAGACACATGGAACATATTGTCAAAATGTAAAAGAAAGAATGCTAAAAAACTTTAAATGCTTGTCTACAACCTTGTTATTGTACAAATGTTGTAGTTATAATGGTTTTTGAAAACTGATTTTTTTAAATATTTTTTTTTAAAGTGGGACACCCTGTATTAACTATTTCATTTAAAATTTGAAGTCATAGTTGGTCCTAAAAGCTTCTTAGGAATCCTTAACATGCTTTGTTTTGGGGGAGATATCTTATGTTTTGGGCTCAAGTTAATGAGCTCCATTTTTTTCTTAGCAATTAAGAGATGAAAAACTGAAAATGCAGTTTTTTTATTTTTTATTTTAGTAGGTGTCTATTAGTAGGGTTACGTGTGTCTTAGTTTTTGTCGAGGGTTCACTGAATTCTAGTAAGAAAAGCGACATTTCTTCATTTGTGCTCTTGTTGTCGTGTCAGGCTGCTTCTTCGTGTTCATTCTGTAAGCAAAATATGCAATGTCTCCTTCAGCTATGATGGAGAAGCTGGAGTTTGTGTTCCGGTCTTGAAACTTCGCATCAGTCATTTTCTGATGCCTGTTCCGTCCAAGGTCCAAGGTTTTTGTTACCGACCTTGTAGCGATTTAGTGGGGCAGATCAGAGGGACTTAGCATCGCAGATCATGCGCCGCACACACAGAGTGATGCAAAAGTCTGGAGAAGCCTACTGTCATTCCAAATCTACTGAGAGGAGAACCATGAAAATGTACACACATATGCTATGGGTCGGGGGACAAGTAATGATGCCAGTTTAAATGACCTTGGAATGGTCCTTCAAGGTAATCACGAAGTTAAATTTTGAACTCAAAGAGAACCTGAAGCCAATTCCAAACAAAAAAACTAGAATAAATATCGGACCATAAGGTAGGAGTCATCCTTCAGACATGTTAGTCTCAATAGCTTCCCTGCATGTCTTCAAGGTGTCCAGCAGAAAAAATGCCGTAATCTAAACGAACGTACCGTAGCAGTATGGGATACAGAAAGAAGCTTTCATTCCTATCCATAAAAGTGTGGTGCATTTTCCACAAAATTGGAAAGTGGTTTCCTAAAGCATGCATACGTTTAGTTACATTTAGGGGGGGGGGGGGGGAGGAGAAAACTGAAAATGATTCCTTGAGTGGGGAGGGGAGGAGTAAGGCATAGTAATAGCTTTAGGCAATGTTGTTTTATTTAAAGCAAAAGGAATTATTTAAGTTGATTCGTCTTATTATCAGTTGTGTCAAGCATGTAGTGGTGGAGCAGTCCAAATGAGTGTTGCAAGTTCACTTCCTTCATGACATGCAGTAATTTTTCCAATTCCCTCCCCCTCCCTCCATGTGTTACTGAACATATTCGTTCTTCAGGAACAACTTTCCAATTTTGTGGAAAACGCATCACACGTTTGTGAACAGGTAACAACCTCTTTCTGTATCCCGTAGTGCTGCGCTGCTTTTGCTTGGTACTGCGCCTTCTATGTTGAACACCTGAAGACATGCAGTGAAGGTATTAAGACTAACATGTCTAAAGAATAAATTCTATTGGTCCGATTTTCACTGTTTTTTTTTTCCTTTGGCATTGGCTTATGGTTCTCTACTACTTTCCAATTTACACCACTAATCTACGACGTTTAGTTCAAAATTAACTGTCGTGATGACCAAGATGGACATTCGAAGGTCGTATAAACTAGCATCATTACGTGTCCTCCGATCCGTAGCAGGAGGGTGCACAGGCCAGAGGGCAGGGGTTAACTTACTTTTTTTCTGGGGAATTTTTTCTTTTCGTTTTTCTGACCTTTTTCTGCCCCTCTTTGCACCCTTTTCGTAAATAAAACCCTTGTCTGCCCCTCTTTTCACCACTTTCTTAGCCGTTTTTGCCCCTTTTTTTCCTTCATTTTGCCTACACTACTGCTTCAGCTAATGTCGGCTATTTTTTTTTTTTTTTTTTTTACAAAGGGCGCTTTTCAATGAGGGCAGGGGCTTGCGCCCCCTTCCCCTGTGGGCATGTCCCTGATCCATAGTATATGTGAGTATATTTTTGTGGCTCTCCCGAAAGTAGATTTTGAATGGCAGTAGGCTTCTCCAGACTTTTGCATCATTTTTAAGTTGCATTAATGTAATCCAACTATTAACTGTTAGAAAAAGTATGTACGCGGCAATATCCTTTCCAGGATATAGTTAAACGAATCTGGTTTTTACTGGCGCTAACTAATAGTTATGTACCTTTGCTGCCACGGTTAAGTTCGTAAATTACGTCAAAATGGACTAGGTCGGAATGTGTGCTTACATTATTTCTTCGGCTCACATTTTTTGTTGGACCACAGCACCTTTGCTTGAGTACAAAAATAGCCGAGTTACAGATTATAGAAAAGGACAAAGGGAAATGAATAATGACACAAGAACTACAAGCAATCACCGTGCAGTACTGCATGCCACATACTGAAGGTGTACTCCTTGCACAGTGAAAATTTGGTCACTGCCTGCACCAGAAGGTTAGGAGAAGCCAACACCCGAACACCAGTTCCCCAAACAGCTTTTTCTTCTGACAGCTCCAAAGGATGGGAGGTTATTCTCAACCATTAACCTACTAGCACTGTACCGTGGTGGTCGGGGGTGGGTGACCGCCTGGGAATCTAGCTGTTGCAGACATATGGCCTTAGGGCTTCGGGCAGATGACCAGGAGTGGTTAACGCTCGTTAAACCCTTTGAACCCTTTGAGTTTGTTCACAGAGGCCTTGTCCATCCTTGTTTAGGTTTTGTGTTCTGTGCTGGTTCAGCTTTTGCGAGTGCATGTGTCATGTTTAGAGCAGGGGTCTCGTGGCTCTTCTTGTGTGGTGGAAATTTGTAGAATTTGTAAGGGCAGATATTGTATGTTGTGGGGAGCGTATGACTGCGGGTCTGTGCTCCCCGAAATAAATTCAAATTCAAATTGTTTAGTAAAAGATTTCCACTCAGCAGGGATAGTGATATTTGCCGCCATATTAGCACCAGTATGGGATTGGAGGGCATAACTACAAGGTGCACTACATAAAAATGGAGGGAAAAACAACGGAAGAGCGGATTTCTTAGGCTTAAAATAACGTTGTTTTCTCCAACAACAAAAATCGGGCGTTTTATGGTTAAGAAATCACTCTTCACAGCATCGGCTTCAGTATGACGCTCTTATGTTTCTCTCTGCAGTGCCCCTTGCAGCTAACCAATTAAGGCTCCAGCATAGAGTTATATACAATATCACTACGTCGTGTCACTGCTCTATACATCTCGGATTGTATGGCCCTGGTCTAGGTGGCAGCGCATTTTGCGTACTAAGGTAGTTTTCGTCTGAGGAATTGCTGTAAGGTCCATCTATTTGTATTTCTCAGCACGGACTAGTAGAGATAGCGCCAAACATAAACCGTTGACATGTAAAAAACACATGTTTTTTACATGTGTTTTTTCTCGCGTAAGTCGCGCACGACTTGGATAATCCGATAAAGAGATTTCCTCAGGCATCGGCTACGGAACAGAGTCAACCGCGGCCAAACCTCCATCCAGATGACAGTATACACATCAGTGGAGAAGAAGATAAGCCGCTCAGCATCTTCCACGCATGCGCCCAGCTTGGTTGACGATCGCGAGAGGGCACGTGTTTTCACGATTATGGCGATCGCTTGTTGGCGAGGGAGGCGATCGGTCTCATGTTGCTCTGCCGATGTTTTTTAGCTCAGACTTCTCGGGAGCTCCGGTTACCGTGTTGTTGGATACCAGGAAGGTTCATCGTCGTAGATCGATCCTCATTGGAGTTTAGGACTGGGTTCTCGGCAGCCGCACGACCGGTTGCTGAGGAGGAGCTTTGTCGGCAATCCTGGAAGAGCATGGGCAGAGCCCGGCGCCCAGACTAGGGCTCGGCCGGGGCCCTGGCCGCTCGGGTGAACAACGGCCCCGCAAAGAGAGGCGGAAAGGCGGGGCCGGGGCCGGTGGGGGAGACGGGAGCCAGTCCAGATCCCCCATCCCCCCGAACAACATGGTGAGTACACATTTATGTTTGTTTTGTTCATGCGTGTTTGTATCGCTGGCTGCGTGTGTGTGTGATTACATTGGTTGGAGAAAAATCTGGAGGGAATTTTAAAGGTACACAGGATTTGATTTCTCTCAGCTCTGAGCGGTAGCTCGTAATATTCTGTGTTGTTATTGTTGAAAGTTGAGTTTCGTACGTAAATCGATGTACGCAAAGAAACGTTGTACCGTACGCTGAGTTAAGTTTGTAAATTTGTGTTGTGCTGGTTTTTTTTTTCGCCGATGTACTTGATAATCTACTTACGTTGTTTACTTTTTTTTTCAATATTTATTTTTCGTTAGGAAAACTACACGCTATTTTATTTCCTAAATCGTGGACGTCTAAAATTCTAGTCTGAGCAGTGCGCTTGCAAACATCAACAAATACACAGTGGGCCTTGTTGAATCAGGAGCCGATGAAACATAAACGTAGATAACGAGTAAAATAACAAACACGATGTTAATTTTTTTCTGGTTGTATGTAATGTTTGTAAGCAGAAAGGAAAAAAGGAATACAGTTCGTGTATTTCGCTAAATTAAAAGTCCTCTTTCTTCGAAAGTAATCGTAATCAAGGATATTTCTTACAGTCCGGGCAACATAATTTTTGTTCATAAGCAGTTCAACAAAACTCGCCACTAGATCTCCATGCAGCCCAGCTGCGTATAGAAAAAAATGCGTTTAATCCGACTTAATGAACCTAACCTAACCTAACCTGACGTAACTACAACAATAACAGATCAATAAATTCAATTTAAACACAATCACCACTGGGTGCTAAGTAACTAAGTTTCGCAGCGATATCCGTCTCGCCTATCTGAACTGCTTAAGAAAAAAACACAGGTCTCTTATTTTTACTGTGCATTATAATGTCTTCTAGCGATATCGTTTACTTCGCTCATTCTATTGGCGTCGATCCACACTTCGTACAGTTTAGTTGATTTCTTTCTGATCAGTTTACCTGATCGAACTTGGACAGTTTTCAGAGCATTATTATCGGCGTATTTGAGGTTCAAGAAATCAAGTTACAGCAACGAAAACAGGCCTATCCGAAGCGTTAATCATCTCTCATTTGGTACTACTCCGATCTTAGTTACTTAGTTCCTTAGTTCAAGAGGAATAGTGGAATACGCCACGCACATCGTATACGTTATTAATGATGTAGCTCTTACTCACCACGCAACTGGAAAAAAACCCAATTAACTCACTGAATGAAGAAAACACAGTAACGCTCTTTGGTTTTTGGTGTGTAGATGTTTATATATATATAAAAAAAAAAATAATAATTATCACTTAAAGTGGCACTATCACCGATTGAAAGTAGTGGGAATCTGCTGACATCTAGCGCTATCTAGTATCTATCTAGCACTTGCTTGCACCAAACGAAGGTAGGCACAACGGCATTTCTTTTAACGAAACAAACAAGCCACGACCTCCTTAATCATTCAGTGAAAATTTAATACATCCTCGTGCACCTGGAAGCAAACTGCAAAGGTTAACAATATCTCTGCCCCTAGATGGCGCCATGGTATTTTCGTTCGCATTTCAATCGGTGATAGTGCCGATATAAAGACATACTTTCTCACTATATTCGAGTATCCTGTTTGAAATAGCTTTTGCAACATTTACATAGGTTAGATCGAAGGTAGCAAAACTGTTTCTCTCGAGGGAAAAAATAGGAAAATTAATACCTTTGCTACATTAATACGCCTCTGAAGTAAGTTTGCCAAATTGAGCCATGCTGGAAAGTCAACCGGGAGGAATGTACCTTTAATCATGGAATTTTTATTAAAACGGTACTTTAACTAACAGCAAACGTGTCAACTGACCAAACCATACCATGTTCGCTTTTGATGGCGTCACAATCAACGCATTTTGTTGCTTTTTCGATGGATAAGCTTGTGCTGTTTGTGGCATACTTCCCTACTAAATATTATGCGTAACATACGACGAAATTTTGGGTTCTAAAAAGGGGGCGAGGGGTAATCGTCTAACTGGAAAAATCGCATAATTGGAAGAACGTATACAGTCTAATAGTACATATAACGGAAAATCGTCTAACACGAAATTCGTATAATGGAAAATCGTCTAACACGAAATTCATATAATGAAAAATGGTCTAATGTTCCTGCATCGCTCGCGCTACCGCGCTCGCTGGGTTTTACATATAACATCCGAAATCTTAGCTATATTATTGTCCAATTAGACGTTTATCTTTTATACGTTTATCCATTATACGATATTCCGTTTCGATGATTTTCAAAATTTTTTATTTAGGCAGATATTAGACAATTATCCCATTAGACGAATTTTCAGTTAGACTTTCGTCTGACGCCCCCTAAAAAGCTTAGGCTTACAGTAAAATCACTTGCTTTGTACGTTCGAGTTAAAAGCTTGCCAAACAATTGTAACACGGTAATTTTTTTTGCTGTTTTTTTATTAATAATTGCGATAGCACCATTTCTTGAAAAAAAAGTTAAACTTTGACATACATAGCTGTAGTATGACGACGAATATTGTTCAGGGGTTCAGACTAATGTAAACTTCAAATGGGTTGTGTTTTGACAGGAGCGAGAGGCACGAAGGCGCCGTCTCTAGCCCAATTCTACGCTTTGTTCCACCGTTCGTACTGAGTTCTGACCCCATGCGGCCACTTGTCGAACTAGTGTCTGTTTTTACTTTTGCAGAAAACGTACGTTAATAATTAAGCTGCGTTAGGTTTTTACCTAATAAATATGTGTGGTAAATATCCCTTGTGCTGCGAATAGTCCAAGAATGTGTCAATTTGCAAGGACAAGCGTTAAAAAAAAACTTAAACGAGGAAGGCACTTTATTTCCATAGACATGCAGGGCCGACTGGAGTAGAAAATGCGTATCTTGCCTCCTGATCCTATGCCAGTTCTCGCGCAGCTAGGAAGGTAAAGCCTCTTAGCACTGCTTTGATAAAATACGAGTTAGGCGATGCTAAATCAACTGGCTTGGAGCCAGGAGTTGAAATCTGCTGCTTTTCGCACCTGGTTAAACCTTTAAGTCACGAATTAATCCTGTGATTTTTTTTTTAAAGTTAGGTCTGTCGTTGGATTCAAACTGGCATTAACTTGGTTTGGAGACGAGAATAATGACCACTGGACTGTTGCCGCTCACTTTCCTTGGAGTTCCCGGGGCCCTCTCACAAAGCTCGCGTGCGCTTAAGAACCAACTTTTTCGCCCATCCAGTAGCTACCACATTTTTTTGCTGGCCGAGACTGAAAGAGTTTAATTTCTTGAGATTCCAAATAAGCAGTATTGAATTTGTTTAGTTGTAGTAAGTTGTTGCGTTGTTGACAGTTCTAACCCGCACAACTGTATTTTTAAATGTATTTTTGCGATAGGTATGCGTAGGCCTATGTAAAATCTTTTGTTGCTATAGTAGCGCCACGTAGACATGCACAATGCGTGAACTGATCACTGATGGCTGGGGTCGGAACCATCTTACCATATGTCAGAAATTGTGCTAATTTTAACACCACAGCCAATGGCGAATGAAGCGGTACTGTTCGAGTTCTGAGCCGGCCAGCAATGTTTGTATACTGTAGAGCGGAGTTGATGAAAAAAAAACCAGTCATTTAAAGTTTTTATTTTCTTATTGTAAATAGTAATTGTACCGTAACCTACTCTCCGAAAAGCAGTGGACCTAAAGTCCACGGCCGAACCGTTAGTTTTGCAAAAATGTCAAATTTTGTAGATTAAAATTTAATAGAGGTCAGTTCGTTTCACTTGTTAAAAAAAAAAAAAAAAGGAATTTACAATTGAAAAAAAAATTCACAATAGACCATTTGAAACATGTGGATAGCTAGCGACCAGCAAAGTAGTCAGGCATTTCAAACATGCAGTCACGGAACGGGCAGTTGAGCAGTTTACTTATACAGGGTATCCCATAATATACTGACCAACGTTAGCAAAGATTAGAAGGTGTCCGCCAATAAGCTTAGAGCTTTTTAAAGGGGGGGGGGGGTGAGGCTTAATGGCGCGTCAACAGCTAGATTCTGAAGGCCCAAATGGAAGATGTTAAGTGGAAGGGTGGTTACAGACGGCACGGAAACGAGCAACTATCCCTCCACCACGTGCCGCTCATGTCACAAATGATGGACTTGAGTTTGTACCATTGTAAAGCACCTACAATGCTGTGAACCTGTTATGTTCTGTAATCTTTTGGCGTCTTTGGTTTTTCCCTAAAAAACTGTTTTCATTAGCAAACCAATACACCCCATATCTCGGCAACGGTTCATTTTTGGATATGGGACACCATTTATACATTTTGTTGTTAATGTCGCATCTGACTCTGTCAGATGTCGCAAAAGTAGACGAATTCACAAACACAACAATACGTAATTTTTACTACCCAGAAAAAAATCAGGAAAATGACTTTTTGCCCTATTTAAAAAAAATATTTTTAGGGCTGTATGCTACAACCATGGTTTTATAGGGGAATACAAATAAATTTATTTGTAGGTTGTAGTTATGCTCCTTAGACGCTGAGAATACCAAATCTAATGTAGAAATTAGGTTTTTAAGTAAGCAAATTATCATTTTTGCAATTAGTTGTTGATCGTATCAATTTAACATTTACTTACATTACACTTAATTTTATACCACGGGCGGCACCTCTACCATTTTTTTGTGTTAGAATTTTTTTTTGCTTTAGGGAGAGGGATAAGGAGGCTAAAAAACAAATTTTCTGAATTAGTAGGATTTGAAATATTAAAAAGTCACTGTTTTTTTTTTTTTTATTATTTACCTCTTGTAGAGATAGGTCGACATAAGAATGGTGGGGAAAGACTGATCACAGAACTGAGAGCTTCTCCAGAACTCCGTCTTCTGGATGGCATTGCCGTGAAGCCAACTTTGCTTCAACGTCTCCTACACACGCTCCTCATCAACAGACAACTTTAAGAAGAATGAAAATATAAATGAGTCCCAACGCGCACTGCGAACGCTTTCCGGGGACCCCGAACAACGTGAGCAAGTACTGCTGAGTGGTCAGACTCACAGGGGCTGGCTTGTACTGCTGTACTTACATATGTCATGAGTGGATATATTATGTGGGTGAGTTATGGTACGTGTAGGACCGTTCGGTGTTAACACGTCAAGCCTTAACCACACTGGCTGTTCGCGGCTGCACGGCGACGCAGGATGGTGTAAAAAACAGACTTCAAAATCGGTCTTCAAACGCAACACCAACCATACGACTACAATAATTTTGACCTTGCAGGTACGTCGTAACGCATCGCTTCGTAGCACACAAAATTGTCTTCTGTCTGGTTAGAGCTTATGGTTTTAACCAGACTGAGACAGAAGACAATTGCGTACGAAGCGATGCGTTACTATGTGCCTGCAAGGTCAAAATTGCCTCAATTGAATGGTTGGTGTTGCTTTAAGGACCGATTTTTGACGTCTTTGGTACACCAACTTGCGTCGCCGTGCCGCCGCGAGCAGCCAGTCTGGTCAGGGGAGTCTCTTCCGAGCTTTTTGCATATTGCTTTTCCATTGGCTGTTGATTTTGCTGGTGCCACTGACGTCACAATGCAGTTCGACAGTTATGCACATGCGCACAAGCCAAACCAGACCTGGGCCAGTGACGTTGCACGAAATGTTGGCGGGGCAAACGACTTAATTAGCTGGGGAAGGACGAACCTTCCTGTACGCTATCGTTTCACTCGACCTTGAGTCTGGTTAGGGCTTGAGCCCAAACCAAACTTGCTACTCACGGCTGCATGGCGTCGCAGGATGGTTTACCAAAGATGTCAAAATCTGTCCATAAACGCCGCCCTCACCACCTGAGTACAGCACTTTTCCCCTTGCAGGCACGTCGTAACTCATCGCGTCGCACGAAATTTTCTTCTGTCTGGTTAGGGTTTTAGGGGCAGAAATTCTAGTTCATAGATCGCAGCTGGAGGACGCCACTGGTTTTACATGCGCCTTTTTGAACCCTCAATGGCTTACGCTATGGGACCGTACTAATAAACGTCACGCAAAAGGGGTGGAGAAGATTCACGGAGTGTGGCAGTTTTGGACACGGGAGTGCGGGGTTAGTATATTTTTGATTTCATACACATTGGCAGAGCCTAACTATCAAAATGACTGTGTAAAGAGCCAAAAAGAAATCAGAACTTTCGGTTTGGACTCATTTCATGAATTTCATGAAAAAATCGCAGAATTTCCCTAAACTGTTTTCCTCTTCTTCGGTTACGATGGGGGAAGGGGGGGGGGGAGTGGCCTCTATTGCTTCGCGTACAAAAATGATAGTGGCGCCATCCATTGGGATGGAAATACACTACTGCTCATGCCCCTTATGGGAGTCGCTAATTATGAGATACCATAACTCTTATTAAACAGAACGGAAAGCGAAGCGGATTCGATAAGTGTTCTATATATATACAGATGCAAACCTGTTTAAGTTGCCTTTTGGACTTAAATGTTAGACTGCTTGAGCGGGGAATTGGACCCACCACCTTTGAAACCAAGGGCCGTGTTAGTACGGCTCAACGATAGAACTTCTGTCCTTGGATTCAAAGGTCGTGGGCTCAACTCCCTGCTAAGGCAGTCTGATATTTAAGCCCAAAAGGTAATACAAACAGGTTGGCATCCGTATTTATTAGACCATAACTCACCCAAACAATCTATGTACTCATACATTCTATGCAGTCTATCCACCATAGCATATAATATAATACAGTAATAAAGGGTGTAACAAAACTAATGGACTAGGGTTCACCGTTTCCGTGTATCATCTCCAATCGAATGAAACCTGGTTGACCTTATGGAGTCGCTGGGGGGCCGTATGCACGTGAGAGTTTGATTGACGTTCAAGGTAATCAAGTTTCTAACTTTTTACGCGTGCGTCGCAGACCGCTAGTGGAAATTTGAAAGATGGTGGAAATCGTTGACCAATGCTATACCCAAAAATGCAGAACGAAAATCGGTTAAGAACTACAAACGTTATGCGTAAATACGAGTAAATGAAAACCGTAAAAAAAAATAGGGCAGAGGGTCAGGCAGGGAAGCATCGCTAGCCTATCACTTGAGATGCTTCCCTGCCTGTCACGCTGCCCTTATTTTTTTGCGGTTTTCATTTACACGCATTTACACATAACGTTTGTAGTTCTTAACCGATTTTCGTGTTGTCTTTTTGGGTAGCATTGGTTAATGATTCCCAACATCTTTCAGATTTACACTAGTGATCTACGGCGCTCTGCGAAGGCGTATGTGAAGTTGCCCCACTGGTCTAAAAACAAATGATGTGCCAAAGGGGCTGCCAATGAGCTAAATAAGTCTGCCAGTTTTCTCGTTTGAGCTACAATATTTACTTAAATATTTTAAGGATTAGGGACCAGCTTCACACTAGCCCCCATAATGAATGAGCCGGGATGGGGCTACGAATGAGCTGAAGGAGTCCGTAAGATTCAACCCGATATCTCTGTAAATTATTTTTATTCTGTATTAAGTATGGCAATTATGGCAATTACTCTTTCTGCCATGATACTGTCGCTTTCGACAGCCGAAACACTGTTTTTGTTTATACTAAAATTGTCAGCATCAAAGTTGGACTATTTAAGATAGATTCGGAAAGAAAATAAATATAAACTTTTAACACTATAATTACAAGAATAAATGGAAATAAAATTTGTATGGGCAAATCCACACACACGGTAAATGCCTCACTCTTTCTCACTTTCTCCGAATTCTCTTATATTAGACATTCTTTGGTAGGCTTAGCTGTGTAGAAGAAAGCAAAAATTGACGTAGGAGTCCTTATTCTCGCGAAACAGACTTTATCCACGGTTAGAACTCACTTTCGACTCTCATAATATTCCGTGCATTGTTTTGCAGTAAGTGTACATTGATACAATACGCATGTATACCTTTTCTGTTAATGGGTTTGTCGTTATCATACGTGCTATCGGCCGGAGGCGAAACGATGAGAGTGACGGCACACCGAAAGTCTTGTTATAATTGGTAAAAATAAAACACCTATTCAAACCAAGTCTTAAGTTTCAGTGAACAGGGTGCCGAATACATCAGTAAACAATAACGACTTATTTACTTTGGAGTGAGTAGCTGAACCGAGTCGTTGTGCTAACTACAAGGGGCACTGAATATATGCGGAGGTAAA
>JAHWFP010112037.1:31106-51405 GCA_023313725.1 Lithobius niger
GGGTGTGGCCCCCCCCCCCCCCCCCCCCAAAAAAAAATGATGACGCAAGGAGCCGCTCCTAACGTTCTACCTCTTCCTCCCCTTCTTCATCCTTGTCTACACGAGAACATTAACTCAAAACTCTTGACGTACGCCCTTTTTAAAATGTTAGGTCGGTAACGTGACTCGATCTCGTATCTTGCCGGCTCGTAGGCCAAGCCTCGAAGAATTCTGCTGTGCTTCGCTCCGGTTCTCAGCGGACCCTACGACGATCGCTTGTCATCGCTGGACCATGCGTGTGGCATGGTGTGGAAGGATCGACTTAGTCGAAGACTGCGGCTGTCATCGGCGCGTTCATTAGGATGGCTTGGATTTCACGGAATGCTACTTAGGTGGCGCCCGCCAAAACATCTGCTGCGCTGTCTCTCATCTTATAAGGATTGACAGGCCTTTCATTGTCGGCTGCGAATTTAAGCGTTGTTGCCTGAGAGCTAATGTGTGTCAATAATAATAACGTAACGCGGCGTCGTGCCAACTACATTACTGTCCCACTAAAACCCACGCATATATGCTTGGTACAATTTGTTCATTCAAAAATTAATGTTAAATTTGCTTCCGCCAGATTTAGTTCCGACTTGGGTGCTTTGATTCGTTGAAATCTCTGCAATGAGGCGGTAAAATGTTTTTAAAGGTCGTATACCCTTCGCTGAAACACAGGTGGATTGTGAACTCGCATTCGTAATAGTGTTGAAGGGTTGCGGGAAAAGGGAGTGTTAACTGCAAGCACTTAGAGGAGTTCCGTTTATGGGCTACGATGAAACACAGAATAATAAACAGCAGTTAAAAGGTTTTTAATGACAAATTTATTTAACAAATGAGCAATTTTAAAGAGTTTAGAAGGGCGATGTGTTCGTTTAATTGCAATTGTTTTTGCTTCTATTTGATTATACTCTGAATTTTAAAAAATTGTATCGCACTTAATTGAGGAGATGTAAGTATAGTTGCGCAAATTACTCCTTACCTTGGCAAATAAAATCAAGACCGCGATCAAAACTGAGAGTTTGGAAGAAGCTTAGAAATGTTCCATTCAAGACTAAACGTCACTCTTTTACGTATCACAAAATATTTCACTTGTTTTCTTGGCGCAATTTCACTATAGGAATACTGAATCTGTCCTCAAGCATTACTAGTGAATGTCGGAATGATGAATGACGAATAGCATTCCATTGTTCTGGGAGCGACAGTAACTACTGTAGGAATGGCTAAAACGGCTTAGCAAGTTGGTAAAGTACATTGCGAGATACCTGATTTTTAAAATTACTGCAAGGCCGGTTTTAAAACGTGTCATCTATAAACATAAATAAACACGGATGCAAACCTATTTACGTCGCCTTTTGGATTTAAATGTTAGATTGCTTGAGCGGAGAATTAAATCCAAAGACTGAGTTTCTACCGCTAAGCCACACTGACGCGGCCAACTGTATATCTGTGCTTGTTAAATGCTGCCTATGGACGTTTCCTTTCGGACCTGTCAGTATGGCTTAGTGGCAGAACTTCGGCCTTTGAGTTCAATTTCTCGCTCGTGCAGTTTGACATCTAAGTCCAAAGTCAACGTAAATGTATTTTTTTAAATACTGATCGAGCCCATTTGGCTTTCCGTCCTGTTTAATCCTAAACATGTCTTGCTGGCCAATTTTCTTTCTAGTGTGGAAAATGATATATCTGGCTATGTATATACTTTACCAATATCCTTCTCTGAAACTGAAATGCCAATTTCAAAGTGTCTGCCTTGCAGTGATCTGAAGATGTTCCACAATAGAGTTGTAGAATGTTCTACAAAAAGCATTGCTTTACTGGGAACATTGCAATTCCTGGGATTGCGAATATTGCACGCAGTCTTCAGTCGACGAAGAATGAAGGCTGCTACCTGAAGGATGTATGTATCAGGAAGTTACCGAAGTATCCTATAATGTATCGGCCATATCATGTAGACTTACGGTATTCTTTCCATGTTCCATCAATACGAAAATGATCTTTTTTATTATTCTTTAAGCCGTTTAATTTCATGATGTGATGTTACGAAACAACTGTACCTTCCCGTTCAGTGTATGCCTGGCTCCGTAGACGTTTTGTGATAATATGTCACACAGTATTGATTTTGAGAAATGCAGCAAATAAAAGCTGTTTTGTTCTCCGTTCTGTTGGACGCTGCACTTAAGCGGTTTCACTGGCACGGAGAAAGCTAGGGTGTTAGCAACATATTTTAAAATTCCCTAAACGTTCTGGATGGTAACTCCAATCTAACTGCTAACTTCAGTGCAAATGGAAGCTCCAATGTAAGGTTAGGGATTTGCGTCACGTGATACTACAGTAACTCAACCACTGCGGATAAACAGTGGCTTCGGCACATCTCTCCTTATTGGCTGTCGGTGGTTAACCGAGAGCTGAATGAGGTGGAAGCCATGCTATTACAGTAAGTTGAACGCCGAAACATGAAACGACGACGTCCTTGGCTGCTCGTATTGGATTTCGTTAAAAAGTTTCCACTCGTGTTGTTAGTGACGCTTCCACCACCATCTTTCATTACTTTTAAGTTTGAGTTTTGAAACGAGGTATCCAGCTGTGCACGTGACTTGCTTGGAAGGTCCTTGTTGACAACCCCCTTCGGGCTGATTGCCAAGTCGCGGAGTCATGTGGTGTGAATAGCCAACGCGGCTTGTCACTACTGCGGTTGGCCGATTGATAAACCTTTCCCATCACGTCTTCCGGTCGAAGCGAGATCCGCTCTTGCTTTAATTCTTCGTTTCATGTCATTTGGCTTCGCCGAAATAAACTTGATCGATGCCTCATATCGACGTTCGTATACAAGGGTACTCTTGTTAGTTATTTAAGAATTGAAGATGTGATGTTCCTCGATGGACTTTGCACTCTAGTTGTACCGCGCATCCTATATATATATATATATTGTATTGCTCTCTTCCGGTTTGTGTAAGCGACGCGGTAAGACGTGTCTGATGTAAGCTCTTGAGGTGATTAAAGCGGTTTACCGTGGAACAAGTGAGTTTTGAGTCTTCAATGGGGGAATTGCTGCAAGTGGCGTCCGAACAGGGACTCGAACCCTGGACCCTTAGGTCAAAAGCCTAATGCTCTCCCAACTGAGCTACTGAGTGAAATCGATTACTAATACCACAGCCAACTAATATAAGATACGGTGAGCGACGCTAATACATTATCGATAATAAGCAAAATACGAAATACAAGACTTAATCTTTCGGTCCAGCCAAGATTGATGCTTTCCCGGTTCAAATCTCCGGGTTTGCCCTTTGGCTAACTAGTCAGGGCAAAGGAACTCGTACTTTGCTTCAAATACGTCTGCTAAGGTAAAAAAAAAAAAAAATAGAACCGCATTAAAGGTCGTTCATGTCATGCTAATTTTGCCTATTTTACAACCCCTTTTCCTCCGTTGTCACATTGTATCAGCAACTTCTGCAACCAATGTCACCCCCCCCCCCTCTCCAATTACGTGACGGCAAAAATTGTGTGTAACCTCTTCTCTTCCGTGGGCGTAAAAACATAAAAAGTTTAGTTTCCGTACCAGGAGCGACATAAAAGAGAGCCCACCGGGCTCGAGGGAGTGTTCAGGTAAAATTACCAAATATTCCATCTCTCGTCCTGAGTCGCGACCCCATATGACCAAATCTGGAACGACTGGAGTAACTATTTTCTGGAATAATTCGCGTTAAAAATTCGCTGTATAGGTGTTAACCTAATAAGACAAGTGCGAAAAAGTACCGCTCGTTCTTCGATTAGTCCAGGCATACGTCACCTCTGCGTGTAAGAAACAGCGTTTTACGAGCGTGAAGCAGTGAAGCAGACGGCCTCTTCAAGCCAAGGCCGACTGGGGTAGAAAACGATCGGTTTGCCTCCTGACTCAACGTCAGTTCACACGTGTGCCAGAAAATTAACGCCTTTTAGCGTTGCTTTGGTAAAATAACATTCTGGTGATGATGAATCAACTGGCATAGTGCCGGGAAACGAAACCCACAGCTTCTCCCAGACGACATTGTGACAAAGGGATGGAATATGAAGGGATAGTTACAATATGAACACTTTCACGTATTTGTTAGCTCATGCCGTAACACAACCAGGGCCGGATTAACCAATGGGCAAAGTGGGCCCGTTCCCAGGGCATCACTAATATTTGGGGCATCACTGCGGTTCGCAGTGTAAAAAAAAAAAAAAGAACTCCAAACTCTTCATCATATCTTCAAGTTATCAACTCTAACGACATAGAGTCGTCCATCCCAACATAAGCACAGCTATTCTCATTGTCTTAACAATACCTGTTAGCAACGCTGCAGGGTAACGTTCATTTTCCAGACTGCAAGACAGCATGACTGCAGACATCCCGGATGACAAGCTGTCTCTGATGGCAATTCGAAGTGCCTTGGTTCATGAAATAAAATTTTGCTGAAGTGTTTGACAAATTTTCAAGACGAAATTGTAGAAAATTCTACCGTAATATGCTGCGGTGTAGGGTCAGTGGCGTGGTATTTGAACCATTAAGTTTTAATTTTAGTTATGTAGTAAAATGTCACTGAATTTAAGACCTAAACAAAATTAATCAAACTCAACGTTGGTTCAAATACCACATCACGTCTGTTTCTTAGGACTTGCCCGTCAGCTTCGAGAAATGAAAGTTGGGAGCGGGGGAACGGCTGTAGCCAGGGTATCACAAGCGATCAAACCGGCCCTGAACCCAACCGATTTTCTGTACGACAACGACTTGTCCGTCTGTAGCCTATTTTCAACAGTAGTCAAGTGAATTAAAAAAAAAAACGGCAGATTAAAACATTTGCTTCCTTTTAGCTATAAAATAGGCTTTTTCGACGCAACTCAATGAAATAACAGTTGATCATTACATTTAACATGTCTGCGTCTAATAGTTTAAATATTCCTCGTTGCCACAGCAACGTGAAGTGTTGAACCCAATGCTTCGTTAGCTGCGCCTGCTACTTGCGAAATTAAAACGGCAGGTAAAAATTAAGCTTAAAAGCTGAAAACTCGGCCTAAAAGCTAAAACATTTTAAAGCGACAATTGCGATGGTTGCTACCTTTAGATTATATAATAGAGATCGGTGTTGCAGTGCGTGATGGAGGTGTGCTCCTCAACAGTGGCGCAAGTGTACAGAAGACCGGTTGCGACTAGGTAGTCGCTGCCGCCGCTTGTTTCCTTCTCATCCCAAGTTTTTTTGCCCATTTTTCCGGAGATATTCTTTGGGTGGTTTGTAAAAAGGGGAAAAAACTCACCGAGAACGTGATTTGTTATACAAATTAAATAAATAATAAAATTAAAAAATTTTGCACAAACTATTGCTATGTCAAAAAAAATTATATGTTGGCACAAAAATTGTGTGACCCCTCCGCTTCCTTAGGCCTAAAAAAATAAAGTTTGGTTGACATAACCACCCGACCTTACGCCTTCCTTCTGATCGTAAGTTTTTTAGCTGACTATTTTCTGGCCACTTTTATGTTAGGGATAATTCTCTAATTTATAATCAGTCGTATTATTTCGGTTTTAGTCCTTCACTATATGGTGCTACTGTGTATTAATTAAGAAACTAAAACTGCATAATTTTTTTTTAAATACCTCTATAATCTAGGCTATGTTACTTTTGAAACAAAAAAAGAAAGAGTGAAAAAAAACGCGCGCACCGACCGACTCTAGTTTTAATTTCAGTATTTCGGTAGCCAAAGATTTTTTTTTTCGTTCGGCCTTGTCCGAAATTGTCACATCACGCCTATTGCTTCACCTCACGTCTACTGTGTGACGTCATTTGTGGATAACCCCTTATCCATAGAAGCGCTAAGCTGCTTTAACTTACTGAAGGCATCCAGGAATAATTATTAATAAAAAGAAAGAGAAAAAACAGATAATGTATGCTGAGGTTTAAATGAGTGGTTTCATCTTCTGAGAATTGTGTTTTGGACGATGGCTCTCATCTTTTAAGGACCAATCGTTTAACCCAACGGAAACCCCTCGAAGCTTGACTGCGTTTATAAATAGGCCTAGCGCCCTGAAGTTAAAGAGGCACTATCACCGATTGAAAATGGTACGAAAATACCGCGGCGTCATCTAGCGGCAGTGATATTGTTAACCGTTGTAGCTTGCTCCCAGGTGCACGAGGACTTACTAAATTTTCTCTCATTAATCAAGGAGGCTCGTAGCTTGTTTGTTCGTTAAAAGAAATGGCGTTGTGCATTCCTTCGCTTGATGCAAGCAAGTGCTAGATGGCACTAGATGTTACCAGATTATGCATACTTTCAATCGGTGATAGTGCCACTTTAAGTTGGAAAGTTCAATTAATCCACCCAAAACCAAAACTGGTAGAAAAACCCGCCAAGTTTCCAAAGACGGTCGGTCTTTGAAGGTAGTGATGTTATTCCACCTGGGAAAGGCTACCAAGCTTAATCCCATTAGCTAAGTTAATCGCACATACTAATAGTTCGAAATTTAAATGAAAACTAGAAGATTGCTGCTATAGCGGTAGCTATCTTCAAGTTTTCATATAACGTCCAAAGTATTATTCGGTGCGATTAACTTGGCTAATAGGATTAAGCTTTGCGGCTTTTCCCAGGTGGAATGATATCACTACCTTGAAAGGCCGATCGTTTTTGGAAACTCGGCGGGTTTTTCTACCAGTTTTGGTTTTGGGTGGATATCTCAACTTTCATAGGACTGTGAACGTACAAAAGCTTACACCGTCTGTTCTTCATCTGAACCTTTTTTTCTGGAGGAATTTCATATCTATAAATTTTCACATTGATAATTTTCAAATTTACCGCTGCCAATTAGCCGTTTGATTAGCCAAATTGACATGGCTTAGTTTATTATACGAGCAGCCTTCACATGTTTACGTTTCTTCAATCCCATTTTTGCAGACACTGGCTGGCAATCGCTGAATTCGTTCGCTTCGCTCACTCAATCAGCGCATGCCCTTCATTCTGAATTCATTAAAAGTTGATGCTTGTCGGCTGTTTGTTAACGCGTGGAATGAAATATATTGTTAGCATGGTGACATGCCTGCTTTTCGTAACGTGATTGCATTATTGAAAAATTGGATTACGGGATTACGTTTTTCCAAAGACTCAGAAGCTATAGTTTCACATATAAGCTACGGTTAATCTGAAAAAGAAACGGTTGTTTCTTCACAAGACCAGTCTATAATGCTAACTGTTTGTTTCGTTAACCCTTTATTTTGGGGTATTTTTTTTTTTTTCTGCGCTTTTAAAATCAACATGCAAAGACATATAAACAAGAGGAAAACAAGCCAAACGGCAAAAATCATACAATAAAATTAAGGTAGTACAGTAAGCCACCTTTATGCACTTACGTTTCGTCGGAGTGGCCACAGCGAGGAAGGCGCTATGTCAGTGATCTTAAGACGAATTGGGTTGCCAATTCGAATCCGGGTCATGCCAAGCCGACGAAACGTAAGTGCATAAAGGTGGCTTACTGTTCAACGTTATATCTAGTGTATGATTTTCGCCATCTAGCTTGCTTTCTGTCTTTCCGGTATTTGATTTACAACGATGTGTGTGTATTTAATGCAAATATTTACATTCTAAGCGCTCATTCTCAACGTTCATTAAGCATATTCTGAATCTCTTTGATGTAAAGATTGTCGACAATCTCAAGCTCAAATCATTGCGAGGTGCACTCTACGAAACAGCTATTTAACAAGCAGTTTTCAAATGCAAATGGTGGCCATTCAACACTCCATGAAACATGGTTTTTGGTTCAATACATGCTGGATCTTAAAATGGTAGATGTATGAAAGTAGAACTTTCGACAAAATGGCGCATTTGTTTTCATTGTTTGTCGGTGGAAGCTGATAAATTCGGTTGGTGGCTTCGGAGCAAAGTCCCATCCATTCTAATACTTAACGTGACTGTTTGCCAGGAAAGTGTCGGATTGTTCGTTGTTTATTGAGCATCTGTTTTGTGCAGAGATAACGTGGGTGGTGCGAATCCATATTTCTTGGACTTTATATTCTGAGAGGATACGCCCTTTTCCCCTGAGTTATGGAGGTGCTTCTCTGTCTATATGTTAAAGAACTTGAAAGTTATGTGATGCGTTGTAAATTTAAAGTTATTAACTGTTTTAGTCTTCGGTGAAAACAGAGAAATCTACGCGTTAAAGAAAGTAGTTACGTGAAGCGTTGTAAAGTAAACGTTATAAAAAGATGTTGTTTTCTCAAGCCACAAAAAAAAAAAAAAAAAAGAGGGAAATATAAGTACTGCAGAATGTGAAATTCTAAAAACGGAAACAATGCAACAGGCTGCAAGACTTAGCTGTCACCCAGTCTGGTCCGCTGATTGCTTTTTTTTTTTACACGGACGGAATTAGCGGATCCGAAGCGTCTGTACGGATCTCAGGCGTCGGCCGGATTACGTTTTTGGCGGGCCAGGTTTCGGTTGGCCGGACAAGTTTTAGGTTGCGGGTTTCTGATGTTACATGTTTAGCCGCAGCGAGCGAGGCACGTAATATCGAAAAATAAGAAAAATTGAAAATTATAATTTTCTTTGGATGCGGAGGGTCCGTGTAAAAAAAGTTATTAGAGTCCAGGCCACACATCACGAAGTTAGTTATGGGAGTTTGCCATTGTGTCATATTAATATCCACGTCTGAGTTAGGGGATTAACCCCCCCCCCCTTCACTTCTTCGATCTGTTGTCTGAAATGTCTCAAAACCGTTATGGTGCGCTAGTTAAAAGCGGCCCGTTGGCTTTCCTGCAGTTGTCCAATTTTCGTTAAGTTTGTGACTTAGAGACAGTTCAAACAATGGTTTCAGACAGTGGTTTCTTGCTTTGATAAACCCTCAGATATTTTGGAACAACGTTGCCATATGCAGAATACTTGTTACCTCCCGTCCTGCTTGATGGTATAATTTAATGAAAGAATTTTTCTTTATTTTTGTCGTTTCTTACATCTCGATAGTTAACGCGAAAAATCTCAAAACCGTTATGGTTCTCTAGTTAAAAGCGGCCCGTTGGCTTTCCTGCATTTGTTGAATTGCAATTTTTGTACGGTTGTGACTTGGAGACCGTTCAAACAATGGGTTTCAGACAATGATTTCTTGGCACTGATAAACCTTCCAATTTCGTGGAACAACGTTGCCATACGCAGAATATTTATTACCTCCCGTCCTGCTGGTTGGCTAATTTAACGAAATAATATTTTCTTATTTTTGTCGTTTCTTACACTTCGATAGTTAACAGGAAAGATCTGCAAACCGTTGCAGTGACCTAGTTAAACCGTTAAACGTTGCGGTGTCCCGTTTGGCTTTCCTGCAGTTTTTCAATTCCAATGTTACTGTGGCTGTGGACGACACGGGGAGTAACGCGTTTTCGTTAAATGAAGGCCGTGTGGATTAAGCCGTTTAAAAAAAAAAACATCTCGCAGATTGGGTCTGAGAGGTCTGATTAATATTACACGAGTATATTACCGATAACTATGCGAGGAGAGAATATGTGGGTCTGTCGTCATCTGTTAATGGGTTTCACCGAAGAATTTGAAACGAGAATGGCTTCATTCCACCGTTGCATTATTAAGCGGAGGTGATCTTGTTTTCTTTTCCGTTTCTTGTGGCGGGTTGGGAATTAAAGTGGGATTTTTTTGTGTGCCGGTTTTTTTGAATCTACAGAGGAAGGCCTTGTTAAAAAGGTAGAAGAATTTATGCGTAAGGATTTGCGAAGGTTGAGCCGTGGATAAGGAAGAAAAATGAGATTTGGTTTTTGTCTTCTGCTTTATAAATCTGCATGAATTTCTGATGAACTGACGACCTTAAAAAAGCCAAGAAACTCAACTGTGTTTGTGTTCGTACGTTGTACGATAGGGTAGACGTTGAACTTATTTTTTTGCGCTGGTTTTTGTGAAATTTATTTGTCTTTTTTTTCATTTTTTTTATCTTTTTTTTTTTAAGGAGTTCATAAAAAGAGTGTATTGTGTCAGGAACGAAGAATATCGGATAGCATTAACTCCCAACCAGACAGAACACAATTTCGAGCGAAGCATTGCGTTGCTACGTGCCTACAATGTCAAAATTGGTGCACTCAAGTAGCGAGTTTGGCGTTTACTGGCCGATGTTGATGTTATTGGTATACCATCCTGCGACGCCATGCAGCCAGTCTGGTTTGGGGTTTAGGGCACATTTACGCACCGACTCGCCTTTACATTCTAACAGCTAGAAGCTAGAAATAATCTGAAAATTCAACATGGCGGCGATTTTAGCTTTACCGGCTCGCGACGAAAACAATCAATAATGTGAGTTCAGAAGCAACTGGGAAAATTGTTTCTTCAGGAAGAGTTCTTTATATTATTGTCACGAATTATAAGACTGTTCGGAATTAGCTAATTCAGGTAGCGTTGTTACCATGTTAGCGACGCATTTACCATCGCGGTTAAAATCTAGCTGTGAGAATGCAAAGGCGAGTCGTTGAGTAAACGCTCCCATAAGGCTTTGTCCTAGCTCATGACGGAATACAGCACCCAGTTTGACGATTTTTTTTTATTTCAAAACGCCTGCGACATTGTTGTGATGATAGCTCAGTGGTAAATTCTTTAGTTTATACAGGGTGGTCCACAAAAAAACTGACGACCCAACTTTTTCTAAGTTCAATTTTTTTATTTAGCACCCCTCTGAACCAGGAGAGAACAGAAATCTTCAAGTATCATTAACTTTGATTTCTGTCCTCTCCTGATTCTGAGGGTTGCTAACTAGAAAAGTTGGACTTAGAAAATGTTGGGTCGTCAGTTTTTGTGTACCACCCTGTATTTAAGAAAGTCGTGATGCTGGTACGAGTCTTGGTACCAGTTTAATTTTTATTTTCAAAATACTGGCTACGACTTGAAAGATGAGAGCAGGGTAGAATGTACTGGTAATATGCAACCCCACTATGCCCGTTACAAGGAAGAACGCCAGAAAAGATGGTGGTTTCAGGGTTTATTCCAGGGCCACGCGGTCTGTCCTTAGTAGATGCTGTCCACCAGTGGTTCAAGGATGCTCTAGTCAGGGCTTCTAGCAGAGTGGCACACTTCAGTAAGAGTTCTTAGCTGGTTAGGGACTAGCTCCCAGAGTGAGGCTACAAAGGGCTGCAAGGCCTTAAGTACCTAGAGCTGCAGCCTGCAGTACCTGCCACTGGTGGTGCAAGGTACTTCCTGTACTATATCCTGGTATCCCATGAGCCATCTCTGCTAGCAGCTACCCCCTGCTACCCCCTGCCCAGCCAGCAGCTACCCCCAGCAGCTGCCCCCTGCCCAGCCATCCTGACCACTGATCTCCAGGGACTGGACCATACATCAAGGTACATAGCATTACTGGAATACATTAATAAAGATACAGAGTATACAGAGTACATAGCATGGAGCCATAGCATCAAGGTAAAGAGGCCCACTAAGGCCCTAGCTTAAGTAGTAGGAGGAAGTTGTGGAAACTGTCGTTGCAAATACCACTCTTTGTCTGACAATGGTAAACATTCGGATGAAACAAGTACCTGCCTTCAACGATTTACCGCCAGAGTGCGCTGTCGTCAAGTAACAGGAAGCGCAAAGCATCATGGATATTTAGCTTCACTAAAACAAATGGATCACTATAGGAAAACAAAAGTAATCGTTTAAAATAAATCATTAAGTCAGATTAGGACATTAAAATAATTTTAAAAAAGATCATAACTAGCTGATCACGTATTAAGTTTTAAAATCCAGTATTCAGTTTTAAAACGGGTTGTCGTTACGAGTGGAGCTAAGTATAACGCATGGTTTTGTGTTCCGAGAAGCGAGTTGCGCGGCTGTTCATGCGTCGAAAAGCGTCGCTACCTACTAATCTACCATGGATGAGGGAATCGTTCAGTGCGGTCAAACATAGAGATTGTTTTTTAAAATTTAAAAAACAATCTCTTTTGAGCCTTAAGTCAGCTGAAACAATTTAATGCTTATTTGGCTGAACCGGCTCAATCTTAAACATTACCAGACTTTTAGGGAAGAAGAAATACCTGGTAAAGAGAGGTGCCAACCCGGGGATTTGATCCGGGAAACCTCCAATCATCGTAGGGGCCAAAAGATTGTCTAGAATTGACCAGAATAGTTCCCATAGCCGCTGAAGGAGCACTGTAGACTCTCACGCTACCCTGGCCGGCAGACCTAGCGGGGACTTTGTCAAGGTCCCCTTTCCAGGGGTTCTACCAGATCCGCAAACCTCCAGCAACCAGGCTGAGCTCTCTCATTGCTCAATCACGATGATCGTAGTTCGTTGAATCACAGTTCGCTATTCTTTGTTCATCTTCCCCCAGTATTGGTAGTAAAACAGCGTGCTACGCAGGGAAGCCAACAAATAGTCAAGGTGACAACCAATGGCTTAAATTTTATTAAAAATTTATTGTAGGGATTTTGTTCATCCGTCCTTTTTGTCGCTCTCCAAAGGAGTGAATTCCGGCTTTAAATATACAATCGATGACGACCCGTTCCCCACAGCGATTCTCTTGCCAAAAGAAGTTAAACGAAGAGAGATGTCCAGGTGAGGGGGAGTAAGAGGGTGGGGTGGGGCGTTGGAGAGATAGAATCCCGTCGCCCTCCAAAAGCTTTAAAAGGAAGTTAAAGCCTTTTGAGCGGAAAAGAACGGGAAAGAAAAGGCTTTTAAACTGTCACTGCTGCGGTGCCATGTCAACGAGATAGCCATTTTCTGCTTAGCACCTGCTACACAAAACATGTTCCTTCCCCTGGTGGTTCGTCGAGGTCGGCTTCGATTGTAAAACTGTACTCTTCAAATGTTAATTGTTTTTTTTTTTCATTTCCATTTTTCTTTTCCTTCGCTTGTACAGTTACGTTCAAGAACAAAAGCGTATTTGTTGCAAAAAAGTTTTAAAAGCATACAGGGAAAAAACGCAAACGGGGCAAATGGTCCTTTGTTTAGTACAGGAATCGCACGAGGTGCTTGAATATGAAACATGAAACAAATGACAAGTTTGATTTTATCTTGCTCAAAACAAGAGCATTATTTTAAATTAGGACAAAAAAAATTAAATTCAAACACTTTCAAGGATGTAGTTAGCAATTTCAAGGAAATCAAGGTCTTGCATTTTTTCAACAAATTGAACTTTTTAACAATTTAATTTTTTTTTTATTTTTATATTTTAATTTATATCACTCCTTTGAAGGGCCGAACCATTCGGAACTTGGCGGCCCCTTTTACCAGTTTTGGTTTTTGATATGATATCAGTACCTTTTTTGAAATTGTGTATTAGACTCAACTCCACTACCGTGAAGATGTATAATGACGTGCCACGTCAACAAGAAATTGGTTTTCAACACTTTGCTGCTACCTTTTGCCTAGAGGCCGAACAATTCTCAACTTAGTCACCTCTTTATAGGCCTTTGGTTTGGTTTTAATTTTGTTGTAATTTGCAGAATGAATGTATTTCTTCTTTTCTTTGCCTATAGTTCTTTTTGCTATATTTAATGGAGAAGTTGACCACACCATAAATACGCCACATTATTGAGAGTCGAACTTGTCCTCCCTTGTTTTGGTAAGAAATGGCCGTGACACTTACTCCTACATCGGCCTTGAGCATTATATGTATAACAAATTTGCTCCGATTAACAAAACCTGTGCCGTTAATTTCTCAAAAAAGTACTATTTTTGAATGGAACTGGAAGAGTGTTGGAAATGGTCAGGGAAATGCAGGGAAAAGTCAGGAAACGGGTCAAACATTTATTGGTGGCGACCCTCTTGTTACATCAATGTTTACTCAATCTTGCTTCAAACGAACATTTACGAATGAACAGTGGACGACAGACGGAAAGAAGTAGAACGACGACGATTCAGCGCCTTCTAAGGGCAGAGAAACAGAACAAAATATTTTTAAAAAATATTAAAAAAGGGATTTTCATTTTTCCCCCTTTTTGTTTTGTACCTCTGTTTACGAGTGTAAAATAGGACCAAGGATAGGGAGATACACATGTTTATCGTTGAAATTGCCTTTGTTGAGTTTTACTAACCTCTCAACCCCGCGCTATTTGTATAACTGGCCACCCTAAAAGCTTAAAGTGCCGGAAGGGCTGCCTGCCTTATTTAATGAGGTACAAATTGAGTCGTGGACGCCACTTTAGTATACGTGTTTGTGTAGGTGCACGCGGCGTCCGTCCGTCGGCGTGGTCACTGATGCCTTCAGCCCGGGGTCAGATGTTCCACGATGCATACATAGCGTTTGGGCGACGCCCGAATGTAGCAAGGCCAGTGTCGAGTTGTTCTTTCGACCAACAGCAGCTGCACGTTCCGTGAGGGCCCCAGGGGACGGCACGCGCCATTAGCATGATCAAAACACGGTTATTTCATTGCTTGGCTGCACGTCCACACCTCCCCCCCCCTTCCCCCAAATCCACGTTTCTGTCTTCAGTGAGTAAACTCGATGCAATTATTTGCATTGGCTGCAACAGAAGGTTTTTTTTTCTTTTAACATGCGTTTGCATTAGTGGAATTCCATGTGTGTTTTTTTTTACTCCCCACGCACGTCCCTTATTTATTTTGTCAATTCGGCCAGTGCGATTGTTTTAAAGTACGTAAAACAGTCCCCATCGAAAACATGGTGTAGTCGTAAAAAAAAAGTGATTATGAACGATGTTAATCTCATTGTTTTTTAACTGTAAAATTTAGAGAAAGTGTACTGTTCTGCATTCAGTGTCGAATTGTATTCTTGTCACCCCCCCCCCTTCCTATACTAAATTTTGTTGCCTTCTAACACTAGGGCCGAAATATTGAAGTGTGTGATATCCGCCACTCACCACAACTCAGAGTCAGATTGTGGGCCTGTATCAGAGACAACGAAAGGTAGAGCAAAATTACCAAAAACGGGAGTGAAAGGCAAGTGCCAAGAAAAAAAAAAGGGGGGGGGGGGGAGGAGTATTCAGATTTCCGGACAAACTCCGGACCTACTCGTAATTTCAGTCTGCCAACCACCCCCTCTAATTTTGTGTGTCATTTTCTTATTTTGTGTGTGTAAAAGGACTAGTCAGGCTCAAAACAGCCGGTTCAAAGTTACAAGGTTCAGAATTAAAGACTTCAGATGACATTTGGCTCCAAGTAACTTGTGTAAAAAAATAATAATAATTGAGGACGTTTGCTGTCACGTTCAACTCTCTAAACGGTCGTTACGTGTGATTAGAAAAAATACCCACTTGTCAGGGAAGTTAAGCTGAAGAGGGGACTGGATAAGAATCCCCAATTCCAGAGAGGGGGTTGGAATGTGTAGGCTGTGAAGATTAACGATATTAGTGTCACTAGATGGCGCCAGGGGATTTTATTCATATTTTTCCGTGGCGCCATCTAGTGACACTAATATCGTTATTCTTTACAGCTTGTTTCCAGGTGCATGAGGGCTTACCAAATTTTGACTCAATAATTCAGGAGTCACGTGGCTTGTTTGTTGCGTTTAAAAGTTTTGCTTTGTGCATTCCTTTGCTTCCTGCGAGAGAGAACTCGATAGGCCTATAGATGGTGCAATGCTAATTTGGTGACAACCGGCCTTTTAGGAGAGAACTTTATGAGCAGCCGGCATATTTATCAACTGTTATCACGAGCTACATCATTAAAAACGCGTGATGTATGTGTGCGTGTGGCTCTACTCCTCTTGAACCAAGGCACCTGTGGGAGTAGGACCAGCCAAAGATAATTAAATTTGATTTTCATGACGTTTGTTCATGACGTCGTATAGTTTGTTTATGCAAAGTTTATTATGCCTGAACGAAGTTTTACTTTCCAAAGTAAAATTTCGCCTGATAAAACGATAACGTCAAGTTTTGCATCAGTACGAAGGATGTAGATGAAATGCAGGCGTGTTGAGGAATGTGATGGACGAAACGTGAGCAATCATTGCAATTAGTTTGCGTCGAAATAATCGATTCATCAATTTTGTGATGCTCTTGGAATCAAGAAATGACATGAAGCATGGATCGAAGCCAATGGAGTGAGCGAAGTGAACGATATGGCTAGTTTAAAGGTACATTCCTCCCAACGCCATTTTTCTCGATCCTCCACATAAACTACGGCCCCAAAGTTCTATTTACTTACCGTTAGTCAATCCCACGCTAAATATCGTTTTAAAATGTGGCATCTAGGAGATTTTCTGTTGAATATTGGGAACTAATTTAATAGCATCCTGCTATTATATGATCCTTTGCCTGGTTACAATGACCATGACGTTTCATCTGTGTGTGTGTGCATGTGTACTAATTTTTAATCGTTTGCTAATAATTACCATGAGATCAAAAATCCAAAAGGCTAATGCGGTAAAAATTTAAATTATTTAGACCAGTAGATCGCCGAAGAAAAATTATAAGATGCTTGCCTAAAAAAATATAAAGTGTGATGTTGAAATACGAAAATCTTTCTGGTTTGTGACGACACAATTTTTGCGTTCATGCTGTTTCGTCTACTACGCCCAAGGCCAACTGAGATGGTAGCTGCGTTCCTCGCTGTCTATCTTAGTTGACCTTGTGTTACTACGCCGAGTCTCACGAAACGGTGCGAAACGGTGTCTCACGAAAACGGTGCGAAACGGTGCGAAACGGTGCGCGTGGCTGTTATATGGCAGTCGGAATGTACTTTTAACGTCATGCTGCTTAGCAATGTCCTTGACAATGCATCTATAATTGAGCAAACGATGATGAGCATAATTTTCTCAAAACACTTCTTTCGTGGGACTGGCCGCCATCTTGCTCACCGACGCGTCAACAAACTCTGTTCCAGAACTATTGACTCGTGACGTCACTTTCGGTGGAAGAGTTTGGTTTGTGCTGATTTAGGAATGTGCTTAGTGTTGGTGCGTATTATGAATTGAATTGGCCAGACGTAGTGAGTCAACGAGAGTAGCCCGAGTTACGCAGGTTGAATTCCGTTTGCGTGGTTGGGCTGTTGTTTCATCCAGGATATACGGTTGACTCATAGCCTCCATTTCTATTTCAACTTTCATTCTTTCTTGCTATCGTTAGTCAGAAGAAAAATCTCGCCAACACACAAGGAATATGAAACGCGGCAAGGTAAAAAAATTGTTTATATTATCAAGCTGTAAATTCCCCCAAGTTTTGTAAACCGCACGACGGTGTTTATGTAAGCACAGCGCATATTGTGATTTTAAAATTTTTAGTTATTGGTCTCAAGCTTGTTGGAAGACAAGTTGTTTAATTTTTGCCCTGCTCCAATAACAAAGTAAAGTTAAAAGTAAGTTTTGATCATATCAAAAATCAAAACTGGTAAAGGGGACCGCTAAGTTCCGAATGGTTCGGCCCTTCAATTGAATGAGTGATATCAACACACCAAAACATTCACCGAGTTAAACGGCTAAAATCTGATTTTGAATGGTTGACACTAAAAAAGTCAGAAACTACGTAAAAATGTCGTGCCGTTACGAAGTTTGTTGTACGTGGATTTGCCCTGTGGTGCCCTCCTGGTAAGTTAGTTAACTTTTAAATTATAATACACTAAAGCGTACCCTAACTAAACAACGCCACAACCTTTCGCACTGCATTAGCTAAGAAAATAAATGCGATGTAAATAGAAACAAAAAAATTTAAACATAGCGTTTAAATTTACTCGTAGTCGAGCGTTGTTTTCATTCATGTTTTCTTTAATTTCCGGTTAAAATACAAAGTTCACCACGAAGGTTTGAAAGCTCGTCATCGTTATGGAGTGAAGGACTGACAACGTGTGTAAATTCAAAACTATGACAACAAAAAGCACAAGTAAAAATTCACAACATTTATTCACCACACCCCCCTTATAAATCATTTTATTTTTGCATTTCCAATTTAATTTTCAGAGTTATTCATGAACTCATATCTTGTAATTTTTTTTTATTTCACTGTAACCAATTACATTCCAAATGGTTACTGATTATTAAAAATAAAAGGAAGGCTAAAAAACACTTGAGTCATTCCCAGATTTACAGTTTTTTTGTTTTTTTTTTAATAATAAATTTTATTCATTTAGCATCCCGAAGATCATGTTGATCTTGTATGGGTTGCAAAATAATATACAGATTAATACAGAATACATCACAGACACTTATGTTGTAAAGTTACTTTTAGTAATATAGCCTATCGGAAGGAATTAACATGTTTCAGTCATGTAACTCATTTATTGATAATAATTTCTCTTGTAGATTTCATTTTGACAGTTTTTGTTTTAATAACTGAATTTAGGATGCAACACGATTAACTTTTTTTTATTATTATTATTTAGTTATGTTGAGCTTTATCTAAAGAAAAGTAACGCACGTATGAAAAATGAACCCGTCCTGTTGTGAACCTGACTTGACGTTTACGAAGCAGAAAAGCCGGAGATTCGAACCGTGAAACCTCAGATCAGAGGAGAGGCCGACATAGGGAAGATAAGATCTATAGTCATAAAAACAACCAAATTAGCTACTACACTAGATACTGCTTAATTCCCCTTCCAACCGACCTGGTCTGTAACTAGACAATTTGTAAGTTAAAATTATTCAAAGCCGTAGGATTATACTTGGCGTCACAATCCAGGAAATATAGGTAAATGAGATGCACACTGTTTGAAGGATTAGCTGCCGTCTCCACTTGACAAAATATGTTTTAAACTTCATGAGACGTTTTTGTTATAGTCTCTCTCGAGTTCAGCGATGCTTGAAGGATTTTGTGCAGGATCTTGGTCACTGAAAGAAAACGTAATAAGCAGTGTCTGTACGCTTGCCAACATTTTTTTCTTTATTAGAATGTTGTGTAATAACGGTGTTTAAAGGATTTTTAGTAGAAAGTGCTGAAACTGGTATTAAACTTACCAGTTTCACCGCAGGACAGCATTGTCTAAATTAGAAAACAAAAACGAACTCGGTTGATGCTTAAGGTAAGGTTTAACTGATCCGAAGTCAGAACAGCAAAGGAACACAAGTAAACTTTTCTGTAAAGTTTAGGATACTGCAGTGTTGCTGTACTGTTTAGTCCGCATGAAACCTTATCGCTGTATCCGACCATTATATGTACACGTAAGTGCAATTAAAGCCAGAGCCCACATTTCAAACCTTTTCAAAAATTTCAAATGATGAAACATTGAACGCATTATACGTTTGAATTCGTCTTGAAAATAAATTGAATTATCGTCAACGTGTTAACGTGTGGAAATTTTTTTCTGTGCGACTTTCTTTAATAATTCAAAATTTAGATTAAGTAAACAAAGGCACGTCGAAAAACATGCTCGATTTGATTTATTAATTACAAACTATAGAGCAGTGACATTTGCCGCCATATTGGCACCAGCATGGGTTTTGGAGGGCATAACTACAAGGTGCACTACATAAAAATGGAGGGAAAAACAACGGAAGAGCGGATTTCTTAGGCTTAAAATAACGTTGTTTTCTCCAACAACAAAAACCGCGCGTTTTAGGTATAAGAAATCACTCTTCACAGCATCGGCTTCAGTGTGACGCCCTTCTGTTTCTCTCTGCAGTGCCCCTTGCAGCTAACCCATTAAGGCTCCACCATAGAGTTATATACAATAATACTACGTCGTGTCACTGATCTATAGAAGTACCCTGGCATAAACTATGCCAGTGTAGCTGGTCCCCGCGAAATTCTACATCCCCGTGCATTACACATCCGAGACATTTGTATCCCAGGGCATCCCAGGACAGCACTGTCAAAATTAGAAAACAAAAACGAACTTGAATCTTGTGTGTCGTTGCAATTGAGTTGCTATAACTTGTCATCCGCGGAGGGTCACTCGGAACCAGCTGAAAGATCTCGAGTTGGTTTGCCATTTTTTGGAAAACTAGACATAATTTTATTTACAACCCTTGCTTTAATTATTATTTTTACTTTTACTCTTTTTCTACTAAGAATTAACAACGTACGGAGCCGATAGTTCCAAATCAACACTGTTTGGTTGGAAATGATCTATAATAGTGAGTACTGTATCCTATGGTCACGCTGGTTGCTACCCTTTCTCCTCCCGACTCCAAACAAAAATAGGCCTACTACATTTTGTGAATTCAACTACAATTCTCTATTTGAAGATAACTTTAGCCAGTGGCGTAACTACAATGAGGCAGAGGAGGCAGCCGCCTCCGGGCCCACTGACTTTGGGGTACCCCCTCACTGGCCCCAATTAAGAATTTGTTTGTAACCGCTAAATGCCAGGTTATTGGTATAGTTTCGTGAAAAAAGTTGTGTCGAAAAAACTAAATTGTTTTATTTTTAGGAAGGGTGTGTGGGGGGGGGGGCTCCACTAGACTCTCGCCTT
>JAHWFP010112037.1:51505-70548 GCA_023313725.1 Lithobius niger
CCCCCCCCCCCCCCCCCCCCCCCCCCCCCCCCCCCCCCCCCCCCCGTACTGGGCTCTTTGCCTTGCGTGGTAACACTGCAGTTCTTTTCTTAATGAAAGGGGCCCTCCACTGGGTACACCTCGTGTGGCAATAACTGAATTTTGGTTTACGAAGATGGGGGGGGGGGGCACTGCACTGCCGTCTCCGGGCCCCAATTTTGAAGTTACGCCTCTGACTTTAGCCTTTCATTTGAATAAGCCCAACTCTGCCTTTTCGATACTGCGTGATAACTTTTCTAGAAAGCATGATCAATATAGATATCACTGATGAAAAGTTATTCGAATAAAATGAGAAATGAACTTTGGATTGTCTGGTGGTTCGTGCGACCTCCATCGATAATCTGCCTGTCGCATCGTCTAATTCAAAAATATTCTCTCTAATTCGAGCGGTTCCGCTTGATGGATTAGTAGTTGGATCATTATTGGCAACGAACGCTCATGCGGAAAGACTTTAATGGCTCCTGCGGTAATTTATTTATTCATTCGTTCCTTATCTTCGTTCTGCTCTTGGAAATAATTCGCCGCGCTTGACCAAGGGTCAGTGTCGTTTTATGTGGCTCGCGAACGGACGAGTAAATTTAGCCCGAATCGGACGTATAATCGGTAATTAAAATAAAAGGATTATCATGACAAATTCTGGCTGGATTTGAAAAGCGTGCGGTATAACTTCGTTGCTTTAAGTGATAGTATTAAAAAAAACCTCTTTTAAAGGCGCCTTTTCACCTTTTCAACTCTTCTATGCAGCATCGTAGAATCTTCGAGCAATATAAACAAAATAGCTTTAAAGCATTATTTACCAAAGGAACAGCACTATTTGCAGCAGCGCCGCGATATTCATAACTAAAACGAGACCACGTGACCCAGATCAGCCTATTGGATGACAGAGAATCTGGAACGTGCATGCTGTGTTTAGAATGCGGACAAGCTATATAAATGGTGAACAGGCGCCTTTAAGTGCATAAAATACGGACGTTAGTCTACAAAAAAAAGTAATGCTCTGAAGGACCAGATACAAGAAAAAGACATGTAAGCCATCAGCGTCGCACTAATACGTGTAAAGGAAGCTCCAGCTTGTTTTTGGAATGCTGGAGCGTCTTTACACGTAGGCTATTAGTGCGACACTGATGGCTTACATATCTTTTTCTTGTAGCTGGTCCTTTAGAACATTTTTTTTTATACTAAAATCTGTTGTTTTTTTTCTTGAAGATATTTCAGGAAAATAAAAAAAAATAGAATTTTGATAGGAGATAATCTCTGTAGGAGATAAATGAGATGAACGCTTTTTGAGGTAAATCGGTCACAATGAAATAGCGTTCAGGAGGCCCTGGTCCTTAATACGACGTTTTAACTATATATAAAAGTATAAAATCGGTTCACTCGTTTGTTATCTAGGTGACAGCAAAATTTACCGAATAAGAAAAACAGTAATAACAACTGAATATTGTAGTCACATGAATATAGCTTTCAAAAGGCCCTATGCCTTGTTCACACCGACGTTTTAAAGAATAAAGTTGAAAATCGGTTCGATCTGTAGATGTGAGCAGAGTTCCCCAACAAGAAGAAGAACAACAAGAATATTGTGGTAACACTAAAATAGCGTTAAAACGGTCCGGCCTCGTTCATACCTGCGTTTTAAGCTGTAAAACTTGAAAAATTGGTTTATTGATTCGATCTGCAGGTGAGGGCAAGGAGTCCCAACAACAACAACAACAACGGCAATTAATGGCCTAGCTGTGTAGGCCGGTCGATTCGATTGTTGTTATTAGAATTTTTAAAGCAGTGAAAAAGTTATCATATGACCTCAAACTGGGAGAAACTACAGTTACAAAGTTTGACGTTTAACAAAGAAATTCATGCTGAGGATTACATAAAGGACTGCGGTTGATGTTAAAAAAATATAGCAGAGTCATTTTAATTCGACGTGTCACACATGTACAAATGTGGGTGAGTTGCAGGTTAGAAGGTCAAAATGCTATTTGCTAAACAGAATTTAACTATGTCGAATGAAAAGTATAGCTAACCTCTAAATTGGTCTTTTAATGTTTAACCATCGGTTATAACGCAGGAAGTGTTAGTGATGTTATTGTAGAGGTGTGCTCTTAAGCCGTCTGAAGCAAACATTGCGGTGGCACGTCTTTTCAATTCGGGTATAGGTATAGGTGGAGGGTTGGTTAGAGGCTGCTCGGGCAATGTCGGCTTCGTTCGGTTTTGTGACGGGCATCGCTCAGACTATTTATATTAATTAAAACGAAATTTTACCTTAATATTAATTTGCATTACAGAAAAATTTAAGTATTTATGGCTTCATTTTATTATTTCACTGAGTTTTAACGTCGAAAAAGCCTATTAGCTGCAAAGAAGTAACGATATTTTTTTAAGTTCACTTGACTACTGTTGATAAAGGCGACGGACGAACCGACGGACAAAGTCGTTGCTGTAGTCATCCCATAACAGCTTTCGCTGTACATAAGGGGGCCTCGAATAAGCAGCCAGAGTTTATTTTTACGAACTTAACGGTGCTTGTTTCCGTGTTGGGTTTCCTGTGTCACTCTGGTCACAATGTATGGAAACGTTGCACAGTGGCGTGTACAGACTGTGGTGGGCCCCTGGCAGAGTCGTATGGGATGGGGGGGGGGGGGGGGTAATTATAGTGCAGCCGAGAGGGGGGCTGGGGGGTCACCCCCAGAAGTTGAGATTTTTTTTTGAAAATCATGATTAAAAGTATGCAAAAAGGTTAACTTTGGACCCAATTCAGCAATGGTTTAAGAATTTGCTTGTGTTTTATGGGTGGGCCTGAGCCCTCAATGCATGTGGGCCCCTGGCACCTGCTAGTCTGACTCTATGGTGTACACGCCACAGCGTTGCACACACGCACGAAGATGGGGATATGCTTAAAATGAGCGGACGGACGAGGGCTACCATGACACCGGGTTTCGTGATGATCACACGGCTGGTTTCTCAGCCCCGACCGTTTAACCGCGCGGCCTTAACACTCGTAATGCTATATTCCTTTTTGCGGTTTTCCTTCCTGTCTGACGGTTTTGTTGCTTTCCAAAATCAATATAAATGTTGCAAAGCTATTTATTTATTTGTGGAATACACGACATAAATAAGAGGGTATGTATGCCCTTTTAACGTTATAATGCTTACTGTGTCATAAGTAAGCCAAATGAAGAATAATACCTCCTAGGAGGTGTGGTCTAGTAAGAAGCCATGTTGCTACACTGTCCCGCTTGTTGTTGCATTGGTGTTTTGTTTGTTTCTATTGGAGCCCGACTGCCCAGGTTTCCGTTTCCGTGAGCAACAGAATGTCGTAATATTTTGTTTGTTATACTACTGTACTAATCGACATTGACCCTCTCGTCGTGATGGGGCAGATAACTCAGTTTGGGTTCGGCTTCCTAAAATTGAAAAATGGCAACATTACCCTTGACGTTGCCGGTTGCTCTCCCATATTCACTGCTACCGTGCAAAGAATGAACACGCTCCCTGTTTTTCACTGATGCCGCATTAATGTCGCATTTGGATTGGTCGTCACAATTAGTAAGCACCGGGTTTTGCACGTCACGAAAATAATTAACGCAGGGCCGTTTATCCGACGAAACCAGTGTGTCTGAATTTGCTAAAAGATATAATAGGTTGTTTAAAAAAGTGCGGGTGGGGGGAGGGGTATTTTTTATTAACACCCCCCCCCCCACCCCTGAACAAAGTTAACAAACAAAACCAAAAGATAAGCGTCATTAGGTTGAAACCAACTTACTGTACGATGGGCGAAATTTCGTGAAGAGTCTAAAAAAAAAGCGTCAAAGGGCTGTTAACGTGGCTCTATACATAATTAAGGTACGGTATAGTGAGCGGAATAATTTTGATGGCGGCTTTCGGTTTTGAGTACAGACAGTAGGGACCACCCACCATTGCTTTCCCAATACTTTTTATATCTGGTCGATTTTATTTTCTCTCACGACTAAAGGTTTTTTTTTTGGCTATTCCTGGTCCATCTAAAACAATCTCCGATGGGATCAAATTCAAATTTCAATCCCGACGGCTACATGGCTATGTCTGCTGACTAAAACGTTTGCAGAAATTGAAAACTGAGGAGGAACAAAAAAAAAACCGGTCACATGATACGAGTGCAGTGCTTAAAGGTGAACAGGAATAATTTTTTTTTAACCTGCGTTGTATAAAGGATCTAATTTCCGTCTAATTTTTTTTCCACTAAATGATTGTTCTGAAAATAATTGTTAGTTGTCTGTCAAGTTAGTTGTCTTGTTTCTTTTTTTTTCACGGATGGTGATTCAGCTCTGCCGAATTAACTCAATGCTCAACCCTCTCTACACACTTCCCGTACGACTTTAGGATTAGAAATTTAACGTTACTTTCATGAGTTAACTTATTGTTAGATTTCAAACCGCCCGTGATGGGTAATTCATGGAACGTGAACAAAGGTAACGATTGCGTGCATAGAAACACTGAAATAGCAGATCCGATGTTAGGACCAACAACATGCCAAACATTAGCATAAACACTGGAAGACACTAACACCGAAAAACAAATAACGTTTCGAAAAAAAGTAACAAATTGATATAAACATGCCGTCTATAACATGTTAACTTATAACCAACAATACCAATGCTACAAAACACCCATCTGCATTATAATCCTGGAGGCCGGAAAGGAAGGCTAAAGCAAAAGGGAAGGCTAAAAGGAACACCACTTCTCCCCTCCTCGCACCCGCATTGAAAATGCACTCTCTCACTCTACCTGCATGGAAACAGGAGGCAGGCATGAGTGGTCGATCAACTCAATAAAGGTTCAATCTGACAAGTCGGCGGGCCGAACAATCACTTCCCCTCCTCGCGCCCGCATTGCAAATGCACTCTCCCATTCTACCTCCATGCAAACAAGAGGCAGGCATGAGTGGTCGATCAATCTGACAAGTCGTCGGGAAGAGTGCCGGAAAAATGTCCCGGGAAAATGTCCCGGGAAATGTGTCCGTAAACTTAATTCATGACCGGCCCCGTGCATAGCACGGGCTTCCTCTAGTTAACCATAATAGACAACTATACACACTATGTGCTACAAACTATGACGTAAAAATTGACATAGAATGCTTGCAATATTTATGGAAACTTGCTGTACAGCATCAACCCTATTCCCAGTGGCCATAACTTGTAATATGATAAACCAATTCGTGCATTTAAACAACGAATATGAATAAAAACATGCGTATAGCCAACTTCTGTTCGCGCTGTTCGCTTCTGTCACGAGCGTCACCTAGAAGCCACGGCTTGCAAATTGTTAGTTCTCACACCCAACCAGGCCCACATGCACTGATAGGTCTTCAGCGTTGTGGAAGAATCTGATTGCGTTTAACACTAACAGTTTGGATTCACCTGCAAGTTAAACAAGCGGCAGCAACGACTGCGTAGTCGCAACCGGTCTTCTGTACACTTCTCCCACTTTTTCGACGCAAATGTTGAGCCGCGCACCTCTATCACGCACTATTATACAATCTAATAGAAGTAACCGCCACAACTGCCCGTTAAAAATGTGTTAGCTTTTTAGCTCAGTTTTACATTTTAGGCCTATTTTTCAGTTTTTAGGCCTATTTTTCAGTTTTTAAGCCTATTTTTTTTACCTGCCGTTTTAATTTCGTAAGTATAGCAGCTGACGGAGAAATGGGTCACAGAGTAGGCCTATTCATTCATGCACCACGGTGTCGAGAGTACCTTAAATAAAGCTAATGTGTGTCGTTAACGAAATCCCTTTGTATTTTACCGTTGTGTGTCTTCTTGTAGTGATTAAATGCGACGATTACATGTTATTATTTCATTAAGTAACGTCGAGAAAGTCTATTAGCTATAAGGAGGCAACAATGTTTTAATTTGCCGTGTTTTTTAAAGTCCACTTGACCATCACTGAAAAAGGCGTCAGACGGACAAAGTCGTTGCTGTAGTCGTCCCATCCGTTTTGGCTGTACAGACGACTGACCGTATTCCAGAAATCCACTCAAGTGTCAAATCGGGCTAAGGGTGAGTGTAAGGGTCAAAGCGCATCTATAGAATTACCCTTAGGTGTTAGGACACTCACATTCGCTGTTGTGGTTGTACAAAAATCGTTGACCGTTATCTTAGATGTTTGCCTTCACATCTACCCTCTCACACCAGTTCTTCCACTTACAGGTAATTTTTCCCCTTTTTAGGAAAAATGCTCTTCAAAGGGGAAAAAATTTAAACAGTAAAAAAAGGACAAAATGGAGAAATTCTGTGTTTTATTCGCCAAGTTGCGATTTTCTCTAGTAACTCACGATCTTCTCTCCAATCAGACCCACTTTGTCGAAGCTTCCGTAAGCCAGACCACTATCTTCTAATCCAACAACGCATGTTGATATTTTAAAACCTAACCTAACCCCATGGGTTTGCAAGTTGGTTAGTTTATTTCTCTTTTGTTGCTGGCTTATTAAGGTTAAAATCACGAAAATTGTGGCCTAATTTTTACAGGTCCATCCATATCCTTTACTTCTAGTACGAAAGGTATAAGGAGGACTAGTTCACTAAACCATGCGCAATGGCTGTTTGCCGTGACGTCACCATGAGTTAGCCAATGACGAACGAGAACAACGGCTGTTTGGCCGTCTGATTGGACTAGCCCAGTCACGTGATATGCACGTCACAGCAAACAGCCATGGCTTGTGGTATAAGATACGTATAGTCGTTTGTCGTCAATAGGTGGCCGCGGTTCTGTGCCATCAAAAAGGGCACATCATTTTTTTTTTTAATTCGAAATGTTAAAAATTAGTAGTGTAATGCAAGGAAATTAAGTAAAGGAAGTAAGGGCGCGTTTATGCAGCGACTCGCCTTCGCATTCTCGTAGCTAGAACTCAATGGCGTTGGCAAAGGTGACATTGCCATGGTAACAACGCTAAATGGATTAGCTAAATCCGACATCGTTTGAGTAAGTACTTGCAGTCTTATAATCCGTGCCAATAATATAAAGAATTCCTCATGATAAAACAATTATCCCAAACGTTTCTGAACTCACGTTATTTGCTGTTTTGGTTGCGAGGCGGCAGACATAAAACCGCCGCCATGTTGGAATTTGAGGTGATTTCTAGCTTCTAGCTGCGAGAATGCAAAAACGAGTGATTGCATAAACGTGCCCTAAAAAAAGAATTTTTTTTTGCACAGGGATCAAAAAGGGAAATTTTGTCATTACTCGGGAAAATATTGTAAGCGAGAAGTGGAAGGACTGTCTCACACTGACTCTAGAGTGGATTTTTGGAATACGACTATAAAAGTGGCCCTTCCAGTGGCGTCCGAATTGTTAGTTTCAAACAAAAGCAGCCAGTTTTTTTTTTTTTTCACAACGCTGAAGACAATATCAACATCTTTTCGAAAATATTTGCGTATTTTCTGCTTTTCTGCAAATCGTTTCGGGTCACCTAGTATTAAAACTTTCAATATTCTGAACACCAGCCTATTGCTGCTATACAACTTGGCTGCTACAGTTTATAGACTTTAACACCAGGCGTCCTGAAACTATTTGTATCAGGAGGAAAAAGTGTGATAATACGAAAATATGTCTATGGCAATTCAAAAGCTTGTTAATAATTACATTTAGAAAAATCCTTGCCAGACATGTTTGCCAGTGTTGTGTGATAGCCTACTTGGCTCCTTCAACAGCTATGGATGGTGAGGGAGTTATCCATTTTGGAGTATTCGGACATTATCTTGGCCCAAGGTACCATAATCGGTTGTTTCCGGTTCGAAACTCCGGATTTTCTCTCCCCAGATTTCTTTCTGAATACACTTCCTCACCTGGAAATCGAACCAATGAACCAATTTTCAACTTATATAGCTTAAAAGGTAAGTATTAACAAGGACCGCAGGGCCTTTTGAATGTTTTATTGTGACTGATTATCTCAAAATACTTTCATATCAATTATCTCATATCAAAGTTCTAGTTATTTATTTTGCCTGAAATATCTCAAAGAAAAATTACTAACAGAAGTTAGTATTAAAAAAAAAAAACCACGTAAGCATACAAAATACGGATGTAAGCCTTAAAAAAACGTGATGCTCTAACGGTCCAAGAGACACAAGAAAAAGACATGTAAATTGTAAATCGTCGGTGTCGCACTAATACATATGTGTAAAAGAAGCTCCAGCTTTGTAAGCTTTAAATGTCTTTTCTCTTGTATCAGTTCCTTAGAGCATTAATTTTTTTAAGGCTTAGAAAGCTGGAGCTTTTTTTACATGTATTAGTGCGACGCTGATGGCTTAATGTCTTTTTCTTGTTGCTATTAAGCATTAAGTTTTTTTAAGGCTTCAGCCGTATTTTGTAAGCTTAATCATTTTATAATACGAATAAGGATTAGTAGAAAATGTAATGCTCAGAAGGTTTTAGGCTGATACAAGTAATGAGTGCTAAATTTGTTATACTCTTTTCGTGAAGCTGTATAATAACGGCTCACTGTCATGGTAACAACGAAACAAGTAATCGGTTTGAAGGTCGTATATTTTTTCAAGTCTTTTCACGGTACAGGAAACAACCAATTGTTTTTTCCCTGTTTTTCTTCCTTCTGCCGCGTTTTGGTCAGCCATCGAGTCTGATTGTTTACGCTTTCGTGCCATTTAAAATTACGGCTTGAAAACAACCTAGACGAAGGCTATCGCAGTGACGAATGATGGCGCGCATGGCTGACGATCAGAAGGCGTATCGGGGTTTGGTTGGGCGGGGGAGGAGAGAGCGAGGGGAACGAAGAGTGTCCTCGATCGTCAGTAGGCCTTGCATCATAATTCGACTAATTCTTGAATCGACAAGCGGCTGGACGGCAGGCAAATACGAGGGAAAGCCCTTTCGTAGACCTACTTGGATTTGGTTTGCTGTGTTTGAGGGCTTGTCCCGTTTCCGTCTGAAATTGAAGTCAAAGCTCTGGCTTCTTGTGTTTCCTGCTTGAGTCAGCTCCCATATCCCGTCTATGTGGTGTAGTGGCCTGATGAGGGGTGATATGGGACTGAACACTTGCGCCATGGCCAAGAAGGGCTTCCTAACGCCCGCACTCTTTGCTGCAGCCAGTGCGGTAAGTCCAAAGATACCGTTTTGGGTGCGTGTGGAATGTTTCGAGTGGTTCCGAAGCCTGCTTTCCCTATTTCTGTGTATTTGTGGCAGGTGTTGGTTAGTAATTTGGTTTGAACTCAGTTGTGTTGGTCTTGGACTCTCATTTTGGTCCGAGAAAGAAAGGATAACAAAATAATTGCAGTAAATTACTGAACTGATTGTTTTTCCAAATTTGGTTGCGTTGTATCTAGTTTGCAGGGGCCAAACCCAGGCCAAACACACATTACGCAATGATCTGACGATCCTTAATTTTCCTGTTAATCGACTTTGCTACGAAAAACAATAAACTTCATCAAGTTTTTAGGAAATATACCTTGCAGTTCTGGGTTGATCAGTAAACGTGTGATCCAGCGTTGTGGCTCAACTAAATGAAGAGTCATGAAATTTGGGTAATGTGATGAGCGGAGGCGGGTAGGAGCCACCGGTTCAGCACGAATTAAATGACCTTGCCACGTTTAATCAAGGTCATTCCATTGCTAATTTCTTAAAAGTGCGTCACACAGCATGGGCGTAAATTAAAAACATGTAGCAAGAGCGACATAAACCCGAGTCCGAAGGACTAGACGGAGTGTCCAAGACAATATTACTACATGTTCCTTCCATCTCTTATTCCGGACCACGACCTCATGCAGCCAAATGTGAAACGACGGCTCGTAACTATTTTCCGTGACAACTAATATAAAAAAATAGGCTGTATACGTTTTAACCTAATAGATGGTGCAAAACATAACCACTTGTGGAACGATTAGTCCAGGCATGCCGCACCTCCGCGTGCAACAGCGTTCCATGAGCATGAAGCAGATTGACCCTTCAATCCAAGGCCGACTGGTGTAGAAATCGCGTTTCGCCTCCTGACTCAACGCTAGTTGAAGCGCATGCCAGGAAGTTGACTCTTTTTTTAGAGTTGCTTTAGTAAAAATTAGCTTCTGGCGATGCGTTTCAAGTGGCCTGGTGCCAGGAAACGAAACCCACAGCTTCTCTCCCTGAAGACCTTGTGACATGGGATGGAATATAAAGCGACAGTTACAACATGGACACTCCCATGGACACATGGACATGTGTAAGGTCTTCTTTGTAGGGAACCAGTGCAAAAAAACAGAACGAAAATCAATCCAGAATGGCGACCCCCGAATGGCATCCCAACTCAACACTCGGTGCGGTAGGAAGCATTGCACGGAATTCCGGGGTCGCAAACATCCTTTTTTGTGTGACGTAGAATTCCTATAATAATTCTAGTCCGATTTTCACACTGTAGTTTCTGCATGGGTAATGAAGCTCTGTTGCCTACACGTTTGTGACCTACCTATTCCCCATGATGTGATAGAGATACCAGCCAAGTTAGGAATGATCTTGATACAGTATGCCAAGGTCATTCGTTTCTTGTTCAATCAATGGCCCCCTCCTCCTCATCTCATCCCATTACCCAAGTTTCATGACTTCGTTTAATAATATTCCATCTGAATCCTGGATCAGTTATAACCCTGCATATTCTTGACCGTCCCCCCCCCCCACCTTTTATTGATGTTCATTCGCCGATAGTATATGGTCTTATTGCATGTGATTTAACAGAGAATAAAACGGACCATATATGACACCCCTCCGGCAATGCAAAATTGCTTGTGTGCTGCACCTTTACTTTAAATTCACGAGTTAGAAGAAGAGCAATGGATGCAAAACAAATTGTAAGGCATGAAACGGAGGATGTGGGGGATTGAAGGGGGGGGGGGAGTGTTATCGAACAGCATTTGCCTCGACGGTGACAAAGATTCGGAAACGATGAAGTATCATCCGCAGGAAATGAGGGAAAAGAACCCGTCGATGGGAGGAAATGAAAATTCGACAAGATGTGGGGGGGGGGGGGGGGGGCGGGGGGAAGGGCGGGTAAAGGATAGGGACAAAATTGGGAGACCATGACAACGGGTGGGTAGTCGTAGGAATGATTTTTTTCAATTTATTTACTTTTTTTTTTTATTTTGTAAATTGAATAGAGCCTCAAGTCAGTTAAAGCAGCTTGTTGCATTTAGAACTGAAGTGTCTCACTTTTGACCCTTACCACGTTTTTTCTGAAGTGATGTATAAAGAAAAATAGTAAAAAGGACATGCAAATTAGGGGATTCGAGCCGGCAAACGTGTGTTCACATCAGGATGGAAAAATGGTCTGGAATAGCTAGAATTAAACTTGATGCTTGCGTTGAAAGAAGTGCCCTCAGTTAATAAAACCAGGTTACCCTTTGATCCTTGAGTGCAAAAAAAAACGATTGAAACCCGTTTCATAGAGAATTTTACGCTATTTAAAAAAATTTTCACTTCGTAATTCAATTTCCTGCCAAAGTTAAAAGCGTTGACTCTACATATACGGAACTAGCTGAATCCCGTGTTGAATGCACAGTTTGCAACACTGGTTAGGTATGGTAGCTCATGTATATGTCCATGTTCGACCGAATTTAGTTTCTTAAAATTGTTGTGCACACTGGCTAATAAATGCTGATGTTCGTTCGCTTCGCTCACTCAAGCAGCGAATCCTGTGACTAAAATAACCCTACCCGTACCCAACCGCTAACACCACCCCTTCCTCCTTGATCACTTCTATTATATTCTTTCACGTTCATGTTCACGCTGGCAGAAATAAATTAGGCTCAAAGCGGTCTCGCAGGTGTTCCTTCGAGAAGCATGCTGTCCTGAAAAGCTTCCCCCAGTGCTTCCCTCCTACCAGAGGCGCGGTGCCGTTGGCTCTTGCTTAACTTTTAAAAGTAGTGCATATATGGAGTAGTCTTGATTTTTACGATCTTATTATGTAGATGGTGGCCGTCGGTTTTGAAACTTAAGATGGCTGCTGGCAGAAATCTACCACAAAGGGGCGTTGTGTGTAATTCACCGCACAAATTACTTCTAATCGTATTTTAAGCTTAGGGGTGTCCAGGTGTCCAAATTTGTCAATAATTCCGATTCCAAGCGTACCTTTTGTTGTTCTCTTTATCCCCCCACCTACTCCCTCGCAAACAAGCACGTCAAAGGACGAACCGCGTGGTTCACGATGGTTCCCTGTTGCAGAACATTGACCGAATGGTCAGGGCGTTGGTCTTTGAGGAAAAAGGATGCGAGGTCAAACCGCTTTGCCAACCTATGCCCATCACAAGGGACTTGAAAAAATTTCGCTTGCACGAAATGAGTATATGGTAAACACGCCGATACGAATGTCGCCATCCACGCACAAATTCGAATTATTAGGATGTCCACAGTGCTAGTAATGTAGTAAAAAGTCCTGAAAATCCTGTAAGCCCGTTGAAGACGACAGGTGGACGTCGAAAGTTAGCGAGATAAGAAGTAATGAAAGTTGTGAAAGTGGGCTAAATTTGTACAAATTTGCAAGCTTGAAGTAGTTTTCACAGTATGGTTCGCAACGAAATTGTGCGAATTATACCCAGATCTTATTTTCAGGTCTAGGAGAGACTTTGTTAAGGTTTCCTTTCTACCGCTCAGGCACCATTACCTCGAATAAATCTTCTTTCCATTTTCAGTGCCTTTAGAAATAATAAATTAGGTCGTGCAGTTAAGTATAGCTTCGATCTTTCAGATTTGGTATTTTTATATTTGTATGGCTATATTGACCGAGGATAAAAGTAGGACTAATTTTTTTGTGTGCATAATTAGGTAAAAAAGAAGGTCATGTTCGATTATGCGTTACGTTTGTTATGACTAGTAAAATGTAGTAAAATGCAAAAGAACTGCGATGGTTGTAGATAACCGCGCTGGCTTTACATTTATAATTTTGCATGCTGCATCACTCAAGCGCTTAAAAAAAATATGACTTAACCCTCTCTGGTAATTTGCAATGTGTCATAAGGACGTTTCGCCTCGTCACGCTAAATGAATTAGCAATTTAAAGGCTAAACGGAAAACTGGCAACACATTTCGAAGAGTTATAATTAAACTTTAATTTGGTTGGTGCATTAAACTTTTTAATAATGAAACGTAATTTGCTTACATGCACGTACTTCACAATAAAGTTAAACTCGCTATTGTTGGACTTTTAACCAAGTTCCTTCACCAAGGTCCATTGTTCACCAAACTTGTAAACATGTAATTGCGGCATGTCAAAGATCCCGGGTTTTTTCTGTCGGCTTTTCTCCAGCTAAAGTGTCCCTCTTGTCGTCGTTAGGGCAGATAACCCAGTTTGAGTTCATGCTCCCTAAAAACAAACAGCAACAGACATAGCTTTAAACTCACTCTTCTAAGGTCCACCGTGATACCCGTAAAGATGTTTCTGCTCCATCCATGTTGTCCATCCATGGAGAAAACAATCTCCCTACCTACATTGTTTCTTCCACATCTAGCAACAAGTGAAAAACAGAGTTTCAGGTACTTTACCCAGAAGGCTTGGGCTGCTTTTCAGTATTCTTCATTTCAGGTGAGGGTTTACTTCTAGGGTCTTCAACCTGAAAGGGCCTTCTTGGGGCCTTTTCGGCATCCAATTCTCGTGGCTTTCTAAGGGTAAAATAAGGTAACAAAAAAGGAGAAAAAAATCTTTGGAGAAGTTTTTTAAAGTAAAGGGGCCTTCTAGGGGTGCTTGTGTACCCCCACCCTCCCCTGAAGGCTGTTGCCTTAAATCCCTCAATGCTTCTCTTGTGTTTCTATTTTGTTGTTTTAAAAAGTAATTGTTCAAATTTTAACCAAGGTTCTTCAATCTTCACCAAGGTTCATTGTTGACCAAACTCTACACATAGCCTTAAACTGTTCCTTCCCAATTAAAGTGGGACTATCACCGATTGAAAGCAGACGAATTCTGACAACATCTAGCGCTGTGTAGTACCATCTAGCGTTTGCTTGCACCACGCGAAATAATGCATAACGGCATTTCTTTTAACGAAACAAACAAGCCACGACATCCTTAAGTATTGAGTGAAAATTTGGTTCATCCTCATACACTTGCGGGCAAGCTATAAAGGTTAACAATATCAATGTCGCTAGATGGCGCCACGGTATTTTCGTTCGCATTTCAATCGGTGATAGTGCTACTTTAAGGATAGGGTGAGTGTTTTAGAGGTGGTGTTTAGTTACGGAGTGTTAAAGTTGGCCTAACACCTTGGAAAAAGTACGCAACTACTTTCGATGAGACTACAGTATAACTCGTTTTAATGTCCCAAGTTTCGCAGCACTTTTGTCCTCCGAGAACTCGGTGGATTAAATAAATGGTGCGATTAAAGGATCCTCTCGGGTTGGTACCTGCACAGCAACTTCCTTTAACCACTTCCTTTCCTGATCAATATCTGCAGGAGCTCTTGTCTGCAGTGACTTGGTTACGAATGGAGATAAAGAAGGGTGATCGAATTCGTCTCTTGGCTCTCGTGGAATTCTGCAGGCTGTGGTACTTCCGGACCAATTTTGTGGAAGGAGAATTGAGTGAAGTGTGCTAGTACGTCTGCTAAAGTTCGTTGACCGGAAGGGTTGAGTGTAGCTAGGATAGGGTGCTATCAGGAGCATATAAAGAACTCCTTTAGGAGGAACAAGAGTGTTAGACAGTATTAAGATGAGCTCAGCGTTAACACATACCTAACAATGGGATATTTTTACTTATCGCATGATATCGTTATGGAATGTTTTGCTTGCGTCTGTAGATGAGCCCCCCCCCCAATGCTAACATACCGTAAATCCTTTGTTTGTAGCCTGGGCTACTGATTAAAAATCAAGCTATTTTGACCCGGCTACAGTTAGAGACCGACTACTACAAAATGTAGAAAGGCAATTTACGGTATCAATACATGTAGAACATGTCTTGCATTAAAAACGGTAAATAATATCACATGAATGCTTTTACCATTACTCTGTAATAAACCTAAACATGATGGTAACCATTGATAAGTAAGAGTTTTTTTTTCCAAATCAAGGCATTTTGATTCGGTTGCAACTAGAGAACCGGCTACTACTTATTTATGATTGCGAAAATACCAGGCTACAATTAGAGACCAGCTACAGTAATTGAGGACCCGGCCACAAATAGAATTTACCGGTATTCAAAAACATGCTGGATGAATACGTTACCAAACACACTGACTGGCATTTCTCCCCTCATAGGGTTTGATCACATTGTACATTATACGCAGTTAATTTTTCTTCTTGTTTGTTCGTATGTTGGAATGCAATTTGTCTTGTTAAGCAATTTATTGTCTTTCGACGAAGGCGCATGTTTTTATATTCACAAAGTTTTGAGTCGAAAATGCAAGGCTTCGTAACAGCCTGTGCATGGCAATAAAACTTGTCAACCTTTATCCATAATTTTGAAACCAAATGTAACCTAACCTGAACCAATGAAGCTTAACAAGGCCAGCTATTTTTCACATTCTGGCAAATTTTTCACATTTTTTACATCCTAAACCAGATTACGACTGTAGAACGACATTTTTTTTTTCATGAAATACGGAAAAAAACGACGTGGAAACCAGATCCAGGACAATTTTTCACCTTTTCTCAGTAAGTGCAAGGAATGCAAAAAACGGTTGCCGAACGTTTTAAATGATCAATAGCCACTTCAAATTTGACAGGAGAATTATTTTGGATTTTTTTTAAAATGTCTTTCGCGTATGTTTCCAATTCATCTGTGCTTTTCTTTGTTCTATGACAATGGCCAATTTAAAACAAAATCACCTAGCTTTTCTTGTTTTTGATCAGCAAGGTGAGTTCGTGAACGATTTAAAAGATGAATTGAACCTCCAGTTGTCGGAACATCACTTAAGTATTTTTTTTTCATATTTTTCCAGTCTGCTATGCCCCCCCCCCGCCCAATAGCAGAATCAGCGCGACGCGCGACGTGACAGTGGAAGGCCTCCGTGGACACATTTTGGCCAAATTTCTGCCGTTTCGTCCATTTTTGACCGATTTTGACATTCCAATAACAATTTTAATCGTCTGGACGAGATCTTTCCATTGGTGGAATAGCCTATTGATGGAATAGCTATTGGTGGAATAGCCCTAATATCATTAGGGTGAAGCAGTAAAAAGTTATTCAACGAAAACCAATAAACCAATAAATGTGCTTAACCATGTGATAAATACAGATTAGCTGCATACAATTTTTTTTCCTGACAATTGGTGTCGCAGACAGTGGCAGAAATTCGGCTTCTGGGAGTCTGCCGGTAGCCTGTGCTTAGTGCCAGGCATGGGAAAAAAAAAGGGAGGGGGGTGAAGAGAAAGAAAAAACGACGTGATGATCCTGGATAATTCTTCACCTTTTCACAATAGGGACAAGCTGACAGCACATTCTTCTTAAAATCTTAATTAGAACCGAGAATTTTGCAGTAAAAAATGGAAGCGTAATTTAAAAAAATAAACTACTAAATGGAGAAACAAGAAGTATTCTGTGTTTGTTGACGCCTTAATTCGACGATTTACTGGAATGATCTTCACTGTTATCCATTCAATATTTCGAGATTCAAAGGCTTCTTCATCAGGCAGAGTATTTGTTCCCATGATCCGTGGTCCAAGGAATATAAGGGTTGATTTGTCTTGTCATTCTTTAACTAGTGGATGACGGCGACTACCTAGTCGCAACTGGTCTTCTGTAAATTTCCACCACAGTTGAGACTCACACCTCTATCACGCACTGCAACACCGATCTCCATTACATAATCTAAACGTAGTAACCATCACAATAGCAGGTTAATAATGTGTTAGCTTTTAGGCCTTGTTTTGATTTTAGGCCCAATTTCAGCTTTTACGCCTAACTAGCATCGTACCCGGCTTCGCCCGGGGATTTGTTTGACTCGTGGTTGTTTCCCAGTATTTGCGCGGTGCTGCCTGATCGTTCACTGCAACAGTCAATTTTTCTTTGTGTAACACTCCCCCTTTCCGTCAAACCTCTCCTTCCGCAAAGCAATATTGTCATCAAATAGTGGCTTTAACATAAGCACTGCCCCCACCAACGGGCATTCCCCGTTCAGGCCCTTCCCCACCCCCATTAGCATGCGAAAAATAGCTGTCCTTCGTACATGACGTCGTTTAAGCCATACCTTTGCGATGACAGCGCAGCGCAAATTGTTAGTCGAGGTAACAATGTGCCAATTTCAACTTCTTTTCAGGGCAACAACGTCCCAGTTTCACCTTCAAGCCAAAGAATTGACACACTCGCACGTTTTCATTGTTCCCCTTCCGGGGGTCGTTGCGGTTGCTTCATTTCTGCTATGAGACTTTGGTTTATAAGGTTTATAATAATAACAATGTAAGATTTTCACCTGCCGTTTTAATTTCGTAAATAGAAGCTAACGGTGAAATGGGATCGAGAGCAGGCCTATTGATTTATATAATATGGTGTCGACACTTCACGACCCAACGAGGAAGCTTTCAACTATCAGACACAGGCATGATAAATACGACACGTCGCAGTGGTAAGTGTGACGATCGAATGTTATTGAGTTACGTTGATAAAAGCCTATTAGCTATACGGAAGTAACAATGTTTTAATTTTCCCTGTTTGCAAAGTTTACTTGACTATACTGTTGAAAAAAGCAACGGACGGCTTCCCAGCTTCTCTGAAATGAGATTCAAGAATGGCGCCAAGTATTTGAGACCACAAGCCACCCTTCTCACGGACCTCCTCATTAAGATCGTGCCAGAGAAATCTTGCACACGCATAAAAATGACTATTACTGCGCAAAACGTGTGTCTTCGTTATTGCATTCATCCCAGGAATTATTGTTGCTACTTGTTTTGGCCAAACAGCTAGAGCTGCACCTTGCTCGATACTGTTTATGTTTCGTAATTGACCGGAACTGACTAGTGAGCCGTAATCCCCGAGCCTTGTGCTCGCTAAGCCCTTAAAATTGTGGCCATCCGGTAGGAAAGGCAGAATTCACGTTGCTATGGCAACTGTCACAATCTCTCTTTCTCCATTAGCATGTTTACCGAAAAGTTGGAGGTTATTTTTGGATTCGCACGAGCGGAAAGGCGGCAGATTATCGGTCAAACACTTTTCTTGTTTTCTTCGATTTTTTTTGTGTGTTGTTCTGGAATAAAAAGTTGAATACTTGGAACTTTTAATGGTGTGTTTGGAATTTCACTAACTTGGTCTTAAAAGGAGCAACTTGAAACTATTTATAAACGTGGTTGTGCATAATCAAATGCACAGTTCGGTAACTGCCTTGGTCTTTGTTTGTTTCCCTATCGTCTTTATGATGAATTTGAATCCCGTATCGTCATATAGGGGTCTTCAAATTTCATAGAATCCATTTTCGCAGGAAAAATGTCCATTTTTGCAGAATCAAATTTTCAAGAATACGTTTTGTGAGCGTGGAGTCTGCCAAACTGGAATTCCCAACCTGCAGAAATTTGTACGCCCAAGATTTTACCAATTCTACACGTAGCATGCCAAAAACACGCAATATGAGAACATTTACAGCAGCATGAGATTTAGGTTGGATTAGAAAGTTTTGTGTGCAAGTCTGTAGATTTCCGGGCTGTAGCAGTGCTTGAAGTGGGACAAAATAGTCGGTATGAGATACGTACGCACATACGCACCCAACTTGGAATCCGTTTTTCTAAAAATCTTCAGACCATTTTTTTATGTCTCCCCAATTTCCGACTTTGAATCTTTGGATTGGGGGAAGGGTGTTGATAAAAAAAAAAATGGACCCGCGATTGCTTGGAGAAAAAAAAAACGCACTATATTCCAAAGCAAAAACATTAGCCAAGATTAGTCTATGGCTTTAATTATTTAGTTTCTGAAAATTCACCGTTATGTTGCTTTCGTTCTTAAAAACGTGACGCAATACACATCGTGGGATTTAGTTTGCATGTTAACACTCTCCCCGCACATCTAAACCGGGGGCGGGGGGGGGGGGGGGCGGGGGGGGAGGGGCGGGGGGGGGGCGGGGGCGAGGCGGGCGGGGGCGCGG
>JAHWFP010112037.1:70648-90415 GCA_023313725.1 Lithobius niger
ATGGCATCTTGGGAGTGTTAGGCACACAGTCGCCTGGCCTTAATGTGAATTATTGAAGTCAGTTGCAGCAATTTAATGCGCTATGGCTGAAACTGGCTAAATTGTGGATTTATTACTAGTTTCACGATAACTCAATACAGATCAAACCTATTTACGGTTCCTCTCGACCTTTGTTTAGGACATGTTAAAATGACTGAGCAGAGGGTTTTAGCTTTCGCCTCAAAGATCGTGGGTTCAGTTCCCCGCCGAGACAGTCTTACAATTAAATCAATCCAAAAGTCAACTGAAATAGGTTTACATCTCTATTTATTTTGGACTTGACCTAACCTTTTTACGTCGGAAGAAAATATAAAAATAGCAAACTGAAGAGAATCTAATCCGGTACCCAACCAGGAAACCTGCTATCATAGGCCGAAAGAGTATACAGGTAGGAGGAATTAGATCTCAAGTTACTGGCCAATCTTTGAAAGGTCTTAACACAACTTTATGAGACATCACGTCATTATTTCCAACGTAACTTATATTTTTCTGTCGTTCTTGCTTTTGTTTCATTTGAATGGGAAACTAATGCCAACGGTAGTACAAAGAGGGAATTTGCAAGCAGCAAGTCCAACCAACCTTAAAACGACGTGAATTTTATATTTCTTATTATTTAGAATCGCCAAAAGGGATTAATTATTTAAGTCTTTTGGGCATCACTGTTGACGTATTCATATCTTTCTCTTGAAATACTGTTAAACTAAACCATTAATTCCCGTCACTGCAGTCAGTGGCGTACACAGTGGGGGGTGGGCAAGTCCTGCCCTTTTCACAAAATGCTCTTTTTAAAAAAAGTGGCTTTCTTTCCTGGAGGGGTGCACCTGAACGCCTGAAAAGGAACAAAAAAAAAGCGGCGAAAAAAAGCAAAAAGCTAAAAAGTCTTTACTTCAACGAACTTGCCGGGTTCTTTCTCACTACCTCTACCGCCATCACTGAAGCGGACGAAAAATATGTGAAATCCTTTTAGACAGCTCAGTTGCCTTCAAATTCAAGTTGCTGCTGCGATTTTAAACCTACCCGCGATACAAAGCAGAACTTGTGGGAAATTTGGGAGCTTCCCCCTCCCCCCCTCTTCTAAAAGTTGCATCAAATATAAGGCGCGCGCCAAATATGCAAATCGGCTGCTAAACTAGATAAACACGTGCAGGCAGGCATTTTGGCGAGACGGAACGGTCGTCTTTATAGCTTTTCAGAAGGACGCTGCACCTCATTAAACGACGGCATTAAAACGTTTTAGGAATTGCACGGCGACCTTGCCTCGCCAAAGACGTACATTTACAAACAAGCCGTTCTTCACGAGCGCTCGGGGAAAACGTTCTGCGCGTGTTTCCTACCCGCAACGATTCATTCCCTTGGCACTTCCGGTGCAAGTTGGGAATTGAGCGGAAGAAGTAGTCTTTAAATTCCAAAAGTTTATGCTCCAGCGACTTCATCCAGTTGAGTCTTGCAAAATAGCGTTATCTAGACCTACTTCAAGGCCCGCTGAAATAACGCTAGGTTCGTTCAAGATCCGTTTCAATCGAGGGGTATACGATAACTGGGGAAATATCGTACGCCGTGTGGTTTCAGATTTGCAAATTCCACGGAAATCGGTAAATCCCTACAAATTTGTGGATCTCTGCAAATGTGTAAAATTTCTGCAAATACCACGAAATCGCTGCAAATCTGCAAACTCGATGTAAATCCATGAAATATTTGCGCATTCATGTAATCCCTACAATTCTGTAAATCTCTGCAAAATAAGCAATCCATGGAAGTCTAGTCGAAATGTGCAAATCGCAACGGAAATCTGGAAATCTAGACGGAAATCTGCAAATTCATCTGAAATATTTGGTTCTGGGGTCACCAACAAGAGGGGAAATCTCGTACAAACTTACTGTGTGAAATCTGAGAAAATTCATGAAACCTGGGGAAAGTCATGAATTCTCTGCAAATCCGTGCAAATCCCGATAAACCCATGCAAATTCGTGCAAATCCCGGTATTGTGCGCAGAACCCCCCCAAAGAGGGCAGGCACAACTTTTAGTAAAAGGCATATTAAGTTTCAGTGGACATTTTTTCTGGGACCCTTTTATTGCCCTCTCTTTTAAAACTTTTCTGATCCTTTTTTGCCTTTTTGGGGCCTTTTTAGGCCTTTACGCCTTTTTCAGGTAACGCCGCACCACTAAATGTCGGCACAAAATGTTATTTTTGTTTGCAAAAAGGGCACTTTCCGAAAAGGGCAGGGGCAATGCCTTCCCCTGCTTCCCTTATGTGCACGCCAGTGGCAAATCCAGACGAATATTAAATATGTCAAATCTCTAGGATTTGCAAATGTCGTACAGCATTTTGGTGTTTGTTGGACTCCTTGGTCTCAATACAGTTGGAGAGACTGACACATTTCGCCCGCAGGTGCCGGCAAGTATTGGTTTACACACATTTTTCCAGAAGAGCCATTACCTTCTTCTCTACCCAGGTGGATGGATTGTGAATTTATCCGTGGCCTTCGTGTGTGCATGTTCGATTCGTGTGCAACAAATGACGTCACACTATTCTGTGGTAGTTATGCGATGGAAGCTGAGAGTATCCCTGTAGTATGTTCCTCATTATGTTTTCAGAAAACTGACTGAATTTCGACTCGTTTTCTTGCACTAAGAGTGCAATAACATGTGGATATCACACTTGTACACTCAACTTAGTTACTATTAGAGTTTACGAATGGGATGTTTTTACGGATTTTTGCACTCGTAGTAGAAGAAAATGTGGCGTACAGTAGGTTTTCTGAAAGCATAATGTAGAACTAAGTATAGTTTTAAGTATTCATGGGTTGGAGACCAAAAACCTGATCACTTGGCTATTCTTTGATCGCTTCCCTCGGCGCGTGAAGCTATTTTTTGGTCCATGGACTGAGTTTTTCTTTTTTTAATGTATTGTTGCGTGACGTAAGTCTCTAGTACTTTAAGGGGTTAAGAATAAACGAAGCCATCACGGCTTCACTTGAGAAAAATTTAGTTAAATAAAATTAATTATTATTTAATAATTAAATAATAATAATATGCACGATATGCAAAACAAATCTACAGTATGCAATATTTTTATACGGTAAAGAGCTAGCTAAATTGCAATTCTATTATAAAATTAATAAAGCGGTTATTATGTTGCTCTTGGATTATTTTTTTCCTGTCGGTTTTTTTTGTGTGTGTTTTAGTCTTCTGTACAGCCGTACTGGCTGAGAAAACTATTACAACGACTTTGTCCGTCCGTCCGTCCGTCGCTTTTTTCAACTTCGCAACGGTACCATAAATTGATGACCACTGTTTACAACGTTCGATTCAGTGTCAAAAGTTAGTTAAATAACATGGCAAATTAAAACATCGTTGCCTCCTTATAGCTAATAAACTTCTTCGACGTAACTAAATTAAATAATAACATTTCATCGTCGAATTGAAATCCTAAAGATTTGTGTTAACACAGCCGTAAAAACAAAAACATTTTAGCTTAGTTTAAAAGAGTCTTGTCGCATTGTTGCATGAATGATTAGGCTTACGATCGAACCAAATTCTCGAGCAAATTCTCCATTAGGCCTATCTACTGCTTACGAAACTAAAACTGCCGTTAAAAAAATTAGGCTTAAAAATGAAAATTAGGTCTGAAATCACGTTACCATGGCAACGTCAATAGTTGCTACGAGCAAGCTACGAGTCGCTGCTGCAGCGTTTCTCCTGTCCCTTCCCTACTACCACTGATCTATATTAAGCTACGCTACGCATTACGTTGTAACACTGTAATTGCGTGCGCGGAGGCATACCGTGTTGCAAAAATGAATAGGCTTACTGTATTCAATCCAAATCTCCGTTAGTTGCTTCTTACGAAATTAAAGTTGTAAATTAGGCCTAAACGCTGACAATACTCGCGAGCCACCATCTTTGAAGGGTCAAGCGAGGTGACATCCAACTGATTTACGTACTAAAATAGGCTTCGAAGAAGTGGCGCAAAACCCTACATTTTACGGTAAACTATCTTTACAATATTTTTTTAAATCATTATTCCAAACCTTAACTCGATCGTACAAATAATGGAAACGCGAAAAGGTCCGTATTATTATTGTTTTGGAATTTTTTTCGTCAAGCTGTCAGACGCTCGCGGATAGTAAGCACTGCTGAAAACTACATACACAAATTTAAATTTTGCATCGTTACATAATTCATTGTGTAATTAAGAATTATGAACTGGCTGAACGACGTTATTTAGAAAACAAATTATTACGGTTGAGATATCGTCTAATGTTTATCCCAATGTTGCTTTTGAATAGCGCTACCTATTACCGATACCTTTCTGTTGTCTTCAGCGAGCGCTCGTGTCTCTCGGCAATTTGCGCATGCGCACGCAAACGCGTGGACAACGACAGCCGGCAGGCAGTAGGCCTAATAGTTGGCGCTATTCAAAGTCAATATGTATATTAACATTAGAAGATACCTCAACCGAAATAATATTTTTTTCTTTAATAACGCCTTTTAGTCTGTTCATACTTCTTAATTACAAGGTGAATTATACAACGATGCAAAATTTAAATTTGTGTATGTAGTTTTCAGCAGTGCTTACTATCTGCGAGCGTCTGACAGCTTGACGAAAAAAAATCCAAAACAATAATAATACGTACCTTTTCGCGTTTCCATTATTTGTACGATCGAGTTAAGGTTTGGAATAAAGATTTAAAAAATATTGTCAAGATAGTTTACCGTAAAATGTAGGGTTTTGCGCCACTTCTTCGAAGCCTAGTTTAGTACGTAAATCAGTTGGATGTCACCTCGCTTGACCCTTCAAAGATGGCGGCTCGCGAATATCCGAATAACTTTATTATGCCTAAAACGTAAAATAAGTTTAAAAGCTAACACATTTGTAACGGGCAATTCTTATGGTTACTGTTTTTAGACTATATAATAGATACAGCTGTTGCAATGCGTGATAGAGAAGTGTGCCTCACTATTGGTAGTGGCAGAACTGTACAGAAGACCGGATGCGACTAGGTAGTTGCTGTAGCCGCTTGTTTATTTTACCTTCCCTTTTGGACTTAAATGTAAGACTGCCTGAATTGGGAATTGAACCAAAGACCTTTAAAACCAAAGGCCAAAGTTCTACCGCAAAGCCATACTAACACGGCTTACAGTAGGACTTCTGACTTTGGTTTCAAAGTTGGCGGGTTCACTTAAGGCAGTCTGACATTTAAGTTCCAAAAGTTAACGTAAATAGGTTTGCATCCGTATGTATTTATCACTTCTCGAACCCATTTGGCTTTCCTTCCTGTTTAGTGTCGATTACGACATTATTACATAAAGTCAAACTGTTATTGTGAACATTAAGCCCGGTACACGTTTTGTGCAATAAAAACAGATAGTGGGCCGCGACACATGTTAACAATAATACGAGTACGTTAGACCAGAGACACGTCCAAAGTCATGGAGCTTTGCGGGTTTTTGTCGCCGTAATTCCTGTGTAAACTATAATTACGCCTAAGTTGTCGGAAATTGTGGGTCAGGATGGTGGTAGTTTATGCGTATGCAGACTGGAGGATCTTCTTGTAAGAGAGAGGAAGTGTGGGGGGGGGGGGGGAAAAAACACTGCACCGACACTCGTTATGCCTGCGGTAGTGCAGAAACCGTCTCGTTATCTACACCGTGGCCTCCATAATATAAAAAAACAGTTCTTCAGTTAACGCAACGCGACTCCCTGATGGAGATGGCAGCGTTGTTACGGACGCTGTCGAGTGTCATTGTCGTCCGCGAAGCCAAGTTTCCTAACGATCAAATGACAAACGTCGTCTTCCTTAATTCAAGCCCTTCAGCACCGGCACGCGCAGCCAGATAACAAGGGAAGAAATTAACGGCCAAACAAAAGACCACACATAACCACTCGTGCCAAGACAGTAATTTTGTGTCGTCTCCCTCCCCCTCCCCCTCCCCGACGTTTTACAACCGTTATTACCGGCTGACAACTATTCGGGCGATGCCGCAAAATAAATACGAAAAAAAAAACCACTGTTGAGCCGCCGTTACGGCTTTACGATGGTGTTAAAGGAACGATTATAAAATAAGGGTTGAGGTTTATCATTAATTTACGGCGGCTGAATTTTCGGGGAACAAAGTGACAGAACTTAAAGGAAAGTTGGTTGACCACAGAAAGGTTGTGTATTGTCGAGAGTAATCTTAAGCCCTTACCCCTGGCCTAACCAGATAGAAGAGAGTTTCGTGCAAAAGCGATACGTTACCAAGTGCTTACAATGTCAAAATTGCTGCAATCAGATGGTTGGCTTTGCGTTGATCGATCGATTTTGACGTCTTTCTTAAGCCGGTGTATGACCGATTCGCCTAATCCCTTTTCGCCGAGTTTTAGTTAGTGTCTTAAATTTCGGCGAAATGGGAATTGCCACTTAGCTGAATCCCGTTTCGCTGAATAATTGTTTTCAAATTACGTGCCTCGCTCGCGCTGCCGCCCTCGCTGTGGTTAAACAAATAACATCGGAAACCGCATCTAATAACAAATTCCTCCCAATTGGAAATGCATGTATAACTTTGCCAACGTCAACTTTTTAAAGAATAGTTTGATTCGGCGAAACGGGAATTGGCGAAACAGGATTCAGCGAAACGAGTATACACCCTTAAGCCCAAACCAGACTGGAATTTTTTTTTTGACCCAGGCTTTAAAAAACGTAACACGTGCTAAGAAAAAAAACCATGCGGGTGCTCCTGTGAACCGCTTTAATAATGTTTAGTGGCCTAATTGGAAGAACATATACAGTATACCAGATAACGGAAAATCGTGTAAAACGAAATTCGTATAATGGAAAAACGTTTAATGCCCCTGCCGCGCTCGCTGCGCAGTACATATGACATCAGTAACCGCAGCCATATTATAGTCCAGTTAGACGATTATCCATTATGCGATATTCCGTTCAGATGATTCTTCAGGTTTTTTTTTATTTAGGCTGATATTAGACAGTTATCCCATTAGACGATAATCAGTTAGACATTCGTCCGACGCCCCCCCCCCCCCCCATTCATCCTCTGCACTCTTGTTCCTAATTGTGCCTCAGAAAAGTAGAAAAGTATTGCGAAATATTTCTTCTGCAATAAAAGTTTAATAAAAGTTCTTAGTTGGGTTGCACGTTGACTGGGAGGGGTTGCCGAATCAATATTTTATTTAAACCCGGGAAAAATGATTCGTCAACCCTCCTCCCAGTCACCTTGTAACGCAAAAAAGAACTTTATTTATAACTTTTTTAATTTTAAAAGAAATATTTCGCAGTATTTTTCTACGAATTCTTGAGGCGCAATTAGGAACAAGAGTACAAAGGGTGAATGGTAACCAGTCGCACCCTTGAGATACGGAGCCAAAACTACCAGACGCAAAAAAAAAAAAAAAAAAGAATCCGTTTGCGTTTCGTAGCTCTTCCTTTATTATTTTTTTGTATGTAATTTTTTCATTTTACTCTTTTTGGTTTCCCTACGAATCACGGTTCTTGTCTGTTTCCTTTATTCAGTAAAAAAAAAAGTGAGGGGGAAAAGACTTCGTAGTATGTAAGTATACTCCCGTCGGGTCGTCGGACGAAAGTCTAACTAGAAAATAGTCTAATGGGTTAATTGTCTAATACCTGCTGTAATAAAAAGTCTGGAAAGTCATCTTAGCGGAATATCCTGTAATGGATAATCGTCTAACTGGACAATAATATAGCTGCGGTTTCTGATGTTATTTGTAGGGCCGCAGCGAGAGCGACACGAGACGATTTTCCGTACTGTATGTGATTTTCCAATTAGACGATCATCCCTCGTCCTCTTCCGTTTTCTACAGCAAAAGCAAGAAAAAAACAGTATGGCTTTTGCTGCTGTTCCCTGACGAAACGACAGGAGTTTATTATTTGTTTGCTTTTCTGCAGCTTCGTTTCTCGTCTTTCGCTTGTTTTTTTGTTTTTTTTTCCCCATTATTATTGTATTCCTTTTTGCGTACCTTCTTCAGTCGATGCAAAAATTTAAATTTTGGGTTGTATTGTATTTCTTTTCTGGCGCTGGATATTTTATTTATGTAGTTGTTTTCCCCATCTTTTGCCAAAAGACGCGTACGGGTTCACGTTGACAGACCTTAATTGGGAACGTTCGGTAACTGCTCTACGCGCAGGTAAACAAACGCAACGCAATTTGTAAAATTAGTTTATAAGTGCCAGTTAATTCATTTTGATACAAGTTCCCTCTCTCAATTGCCCTTTGGAACAATGGGGTCATGGGTGTGGCGTTCGTTGCTAGTCGCAGCCCGTGCACCAAAATGTTTATTATACTGCTTTCCTCCTTTCTCCCTCTGCTATTAGCTCTGCTTAAACTACGCAATAATTTATTTTTGAGAAATTATACATGTTTCATAAACCTACTGTAGTTAAATTAGTCATAATCAGAGATTGAATCGTATTCATTTGTCTGATCTATCTTTCGCAAGCAAGTCTGTTCTGTTAGTATATAGTCAATGACCCAAATAATAATAAAAAAAAAACAGTGTGTCGGCATGTTAGCACGTTACCAGGGAGAGAATACCACACCGAGAGGGCACCAGTAGTTCAACTTAAGAATTTCTGATCACTTCGGGCTCCAGAAACAGCTGCAACAGCTATATCTATTATGCTAATCTAAAAGCCGTAGCCATCACAATCGTCGGTTGTAAGTTAGCTTTTAGGCCTATTTTACATTTTAGGCGTAATTGCCAGCTTTTAGGCCTAATTTTAACCAGCAGTTTTAATTTCGTAAGTAGCAGCTAACGGAGATATGGATTGTACAGTAAAGGCCTCTCCAGACAGAAGAAAATTTCGTGCGAAGCCATGCGTAACTATACGTGGCTACAAGGTCAACATTGCAGCAATCGTGTGGTTGGTGTTACGTTAGAGACGAATATTGAAGTCTTTTTAAAGGCCCCTCCAGACTGAAGAAAATTTCGTGCGAAGCTATGCGTTACTACGTGCGTACAAGGTCAACATTGCAGCAATTGTGTGGTTGGTGTTAAGTTAAGGACGAATATTGAAGTCTTTTTTACACCATACTACGTCGGCGTGCAGCCGCGAGCAGCCAGTCTGGTTAAGGCTTCTCCAGACAGAAGAAAATTTCGTGCGAAGCAATGCGCGACTACGTGCCTACAAGGTAAAAATTGCTGCAATCGTATGGTTAGTGTTACGTTAAGGACCAATATTGAAGTCTTTTTTACACCATAATGCGACTCCGTGCAGCCGCGAGCAGCCAGTCTGGTTAGGGCTTTAGGGCTTTAGCCTATTAATTTTTGCAACACGGTGCGCCTATACAGGCACAGTTACAGTGTTACAACGTAATGCGCAACGTAGCCTATATAGATCAGTGGTAGAAGGGAAGTGACGAAAGAGACGCTCTTGATGAAGCCAACAGCGACTCGTAGCAACTTGACGTTGCCATGGTAACATGATTTTAGGCCTAATTTTAAAAATTCAGTTTTAATTTCGTGAGTAGCAGATATAGGCCTAATGGAGAATTTGGTTTGACGATAAGCCTTTTCATACATGCAACAACGCGACGAAACTATTTTAAACGAAGCTAAAATCCATTTGTTTTTGTTGAGCGTTACCTTAGGATTTTAATTCGATGATCAAATGTTATTATTTAATTTAGTTACGTCGAAGAATTTTATTAGCTATAAGGAAGTAACGATGTTTTAATTTGCCATGTTTATTTAACTAACTTCTCACACTGAATCTAACGTTGTAAACAATGGTCGTCAATATCTGGTACCGTTGCGAAGTTGAAAAAAGCGACGGACGGACGGACAAAGTCGTTGCAATAGTCTTCTCAGCCGGTACGGCTGTACAGAAGACTAAAAAGCGACGGATGGACGGACGGACAAAATCGTTGCAATAGTCTTCTCAGCCGGTACGGCTGTACAGAAGACTAAAACGGTGCGGCAGGTCTGGTAAGTGGCGCCATCTCTTCGAAGACTTTGGAAAAAGTGTTATAACCAAAGACCTTGGAATAGTAGTAGTATAGTCGGTTATAACCCGAACTTGTAGTCCAATGCCGTTAACAGACGGCGACCTGACAGGTTTGGTAAGTGGCGCCATCTGTTCGAAGACGTTGGAAAAGTGTCCCAACCCGAATTTGACGGCGAATTCCATCAACAAGTGGCACTGCAGGGTGGGGTACTTGATTGTACGACGGAATGGCGAGGCCGGTGACTTGGCCGCCTGCTTCGTATAATACAGGGTGGTCCACAAAAAACTGACGACCCAACATTTTCTAAGTCCAACTTTTCTAGTTAGCACCCCTCAGAACCAGGAGAGGACAGAAATCTTCCCGTTTCATTAGATTTGATTTCTGTCCTCTCCTGGTACCGAGGGGTGCTAACTATAAAAGTTGGACTTAAAAATGTTGGATCGTCAGTTTTTTGTGGACCACCCTGTCATATGTAGATTACAATACTTCGTAGTGTGTAATGTAAAAATGGTTCAGATACAAACTCTTTCCCTTTTGCTACAAGTTCATTAAACTCCTTAAAATAGAATTACTCCACGAAGTTTAGTCTTCCGTTATGTCAAAGTTAACATTATTATTTTTTTCTGTTACCGTTTCAGGAAGTGCCACCAGTCAGTTCCCTGCTTCCGGCCGAAAAGGCTGGCTACCTGCTCAAGTTGACAGGGAAGGGCTTTTTATATCCGGGCACGTGGAAGAAACGCTATTGTGTACTCAAAGGAACGCGCTTCTACTATTATGAGAAAGAAGTAAGTGATATTTACCTTTGCTATTAATAACCTTGATGCGTTTTAGAAATTAAAATCAGTTGTCATTTTGATATTGTTTTGTTCCACACCAGTCCGTGGATTGAATAGATGAATTTAGCTCATGTTGGTATTGTTTAATATCACCAGATCCCGAAGTGAATTGGGCTTTGGATTTGGTATTTTATGATAATAGTAAACTTGTTGTTGGCATGTGGTCTCATTTTACCGGTAAAATATTAAACATAAAGCGAGAATACTTTCCTTAATTTCTTGAACAATTTTAAGCATGCTTTTTTAAGGCACGTTTACATTCCCTTTGTAGAATCTGCCTTTTAAAAATGATGGGTTAAAATGGCCCAAATATGGTTAATATTTGACCCAACAGTGGCCGTAGCCCTCCTCCTTCTCACCGAGTCAAAATAATAAGACAAGGCAAGCCAAACTGACTGGGTTATAATGTTAAATAAGATGCTACCTATTTCGATTGCCCTTTGGACTTTGTCATCAGACTAAGAGGAAATGGAAGCAATAACTTAGGAATTCAGAGGCTCGAAGAGCAACTGCTCAGGTGTAAGAAAATGATATTTCCTAAATGGTTGATTTTTGGTTCAAAATTTAGACATAGTCGGTTAAACAACAAGAACAAACCCCCCTCTCCCCGCTTTTCACCTCAGGTAAGGTAGTTTGGCGTTTGGTTGCAGCTGCATTTTTACTTTATTTATTTTTATTTATGTGCTCGTTGGGTTTTTCAGTATTTATGGATTTTAAAGTGTTAACATGACTTTGGCTTCGCAGCCGTATCCATTGTTGTTTGTCTTGATAACGAAGCAGGGATTGCTTCGAAACTTCGCAAATTGAGCATTCAGGGTGTCTAACAGTCAGGAAACTCGAGAAAAAAAGTCAGGAAATAGGCTGTTAGGTCAGGAATTTGCAAATTATCAATTTGAAATTACAAATTTCACCGCTGGTAAGTGAGGACGATATTATTCTCTTATAGACTAATATTGGTGAACATTAAAACACTTCGAACTTCACTTGAGTAAGACATAGTATCTGTTAATTTTTATTCGGCTTCTTGTTTTTTCTTAGTCCTAAAAGGGAAGCTAGCTGCGTAATCAAGTGCTGTTTATCACGCACTTTTTACGATATTATGCGTTTAGAAGTGTTTCTCGCACGACAAAATAGTAAACACCAACTCCGATTCATAGCTGAATCTTTTAGCTGAGACGTTTTAGTTTTAATATTTTGATAATTTCTGTTACTGGTTAGGATACTATTTTCTCAGGAATTTTCAATGTAGTGCTTTGGTAAAGACCCTGGATTAGGGGTTTGCATAACATCTCTGTAATGTGTGGTGCAGTGGCAACCCGGACCACTGCACTGTGACTGAGGTTGGCGCTAATGACCAAGCTGTTGACGCGCCATTAAGTTTCAATCCCCCCCCCCTGGAATTTTATGTGTGCTATACTTGCCTTCCAATTTGATCGTTTTAGTTTAGTTTTGGTTTAGTTTTAATTTATTTTTAGTTTAGTTAAGTTGAAAGAGCCGCACAATGAGAGTCAGCACGACTCAGTGTGGCAACTTATGCTTTAGAATGACTTGGGCAAAATCATAACCTAAGGTCTGCACTAATTCACACGCACTGCACACTCACTAAACGTGTTTATATTGTAGTTCTATTGTACAATACTCTTGTACAGTTCCGGTCAAAAAAAAAACGCCTTCGTTATACGGTGGAAGTTGCAGGATTAATGTATGTGACTCTGAACGAAAATGTTGACATCTCGAAAACTACTGGACAGAATTGAGTGAAACAAAAACTGGGTTGCTTACTAAGCTATCAGCTATATTTATATACGTACTACATGTAATGGTAAGTAGCCAAGTATAATTGGCCAAGCGAGCAGCACGAGTTGATAACTAATAATATATCTTATAAATTACTGGATAGAATTGAATAAAACAAAAACTGGATTAATTGTTTTGATATATGCTATATTTCTATACGTATAACATGCAATATTCAGCAGAAAAATATAATATGCAATTCAGTCTTTGTTTCATGAAAAGCCTTCCACTGGCTTACGAGATATCATCATATCATTAAGTTTTTCTCGCTCGGCCAATTATTTTCAGTCAGTTAACGTAGTATTTAATAAGGGTAGAAATACAGTAGACAACCTAATAAACATTTCAGTCTTTGTATCATGAAAATCCGTCAAGTAGTTATCGAGATAACTGATTTCTCCATGGTTGTTATTACGACCCTCGATATAACGAAAAAGAGCGGGTTTTTTTTACCGGAACTGTACATAATACAAGATGCTACAAGGTACATAATACTTCTACTCATGTAGCATAATACAGATAATCGTATTAGCCCATAACCGCCTGAAAAAACTGCCAGACCCCTTTTTTTTAGAGTCCATATACTCGGGCCGGTTCTCGGATTCGACCCGGCATTCTCTTGGTTTGGAGCCTACGACGCTGACCACTGGGCTGTGTTTGCCCGCTTTGCTCGGGGTCCCCGGGACCCCCTCAACAAAGCTCGTGCTGTGACTTAGTTTTTCGCTATTATACGTTGAAGGCCTACGTTCGTATCTAGGCGGCTACGGGTTAGTAAGTTGTACTACTCTTTGTTTACTTTTATGTATATTTTACTTTCCGTTTGTAGTACACCTATTGACTTTTTACTGACTTTTCTTTTTTCATATTTACACGTTTACTGTTGACATGGTGTTAGCGGTCCCGATCGACCTATTTTGTTGTTCACTCGCTTTCAACTTTATTTTATACGTAGTTTTGTAATGAGAGCGAAAGTTATTGCTCTTCGTTATTCACGTAAAATTTGTCAATGGGTGGTTGTTGGACCGATTTCATTGAACTCGAAGGAGTCCTGCGAACGAAATTGGCTTGAATTTGGATGAATCAGATTTGCTTTGCCCTAAATTCTATGACGAAAAAATGAGTTTTCAACGGATAACCCGTACTATGACGAAATGGTGAGTTTCAATGGATAACCCGTGAATAAAAGCAAATGCATTTATTGTGTAGAAGACGTAAAAATTACTATTTGAATATAAAAGCCGTCATTTTTATTTCTCCAGAGAGAGTTTTTGGGGTCTTTAGAAATTCTCTGCAGAGGTCACCTTTTTAATCATTTTAAAAGTTGATTTGATTCGCGAATGCAGAACATTTTTCTTGTTTTTTTTTTTCCATTTATTTTTTCATCGTTTTGAGTGGTTGGGTGCTTTTAGTCGGCCGCTCTTAATGCTATCGTCGTCTTTTGTGGTAATGGGCGAGGATCCTACTTGCTACACTAATGGAAAGTGAAAGTAGCTGGTGTGAGCATCTCTATTTAGGTTGCTAAACTTCAGCGACGTCGAGCCGGAATGAAGTTTAGGTTTATACAAGTTCACGTCTTTCTAAAGAAGACCGACCTAACTTATCTTAAGGCGAACTAACTCTTGAAATTCTAAAGAGGATAAAGGTGCCCACGCATTCTGCCTTTAGTAATGTCTGTAACGTTGGTAACCGAAAAATGCAATTATACAACGCGATTTGGACGTTGAACCCAGGGAATTAGCGTGGTGGGTTTTGCGCTAGCCTATTGATCTGCCAACCGGAGCACAGCAGAGAAGCACAGTCTTCGCGAAGGGGTTGCTTTGCGCGTGAGCGGACCAGCAAGTGTTTTGCGATACGAAATGATATTGCTTTTGATAATAATAAAAAACAATAAATCATTTGGTAAGAGTTAAACGAAGCAAACACTCAGCCTTAAAGCGTTATCAGATTAGTACAAAGCCTATTCTGTCTGCTAGCTGTAACACTGCTTGTGGTTTTTTTTTCATATTAAGGTAACTTGGTAGTTCCATTTATTTCTACGGGGAAAATGTCACAACTTCAAATATCATTATAAAAAAAATCTGTTAACACCTACAGCTTTCAAACTCGGTAGGATTGTAAAACACATCATTGTGTAGAGATTTGACTAGCATTATTTAAGTGAGGTAAATAGTTAGGGAAACAAATTATTAACATTTATATGTTAATTAATAACGCTATTATTATATATTATAAATTCTAAAAACTTGATTGTTCCATGGGAAACCATAATTGTATTAGGTTATGTACAGAACTATTTAAGGAAACTCCCTGCAAAAAACAAGATTTGAAGCAGTTTTGTAGAAAATGGTACCTAAAGTTAAAAAAAAAACTAAATTTTTGGCTACGTACATTTAAAAATATTTAAAAACATTGACACTGGTACACAGCAGCTTATAAAACCCTTTTTAGTGGATTAAACAATGTAAGACGTTTAAATTTTAAAGTAGATATTTCAAACTAATTTTTTTAATTAAAAAAACAATTTTCGCCCTTAATTCCCCCACTACCGATTACCTTAAGTTATTCATTGAGAATTTTCTTTCCGCAAAACGACTACCATGCTCGTCACACCGGATCTTTCTGCTTTAATATTCTGCAGATCGAAGCTTTACTCGTCACTGATTGGCCATCGACAGTCAAACCACAGATCTTGACAGTATATTTCACTTAGAGCAAACTGTTTGCTTGCATCGAGTTATGCCCAAATTAGGGAAATGACGTCACCTTCGTGAAATGACGTCACCATCGTTCATGGTCGGACTTTTACGGAAACACGAAGCTGCTTCTCGGGAGGATTCGGAGTAGTTATGTCGTCCTTTTTATGAATCGTCAGACTTTATGGAAAGACGAAGATGCTTCTCGTCGGTATACGTTTAACTTAGTGAGTGAATCAGCAACTAGAAAATTAGGTTTGTGCCTACTGAATACGAAACACCAACTTCGTAAGAACGATCCACGTATTATTCGCTCATTCTCAAACTCAGAAGACCGTTTGGCATTCGCAAATTGTCGGTTGCTTTGAAGTGGATGGAAAGTCGCTCCCTGCAATCTTCTTCATTCTTATTTCGATCGTGTTTTTCTTTGGCCTACATCACTGCTGTTCTACCAGCCCAAATTTGAACTTTTCCGCGCGTGTAGCCCTCGATATGTGTAAGAAAGCGCACCCCATTCTTTCAATAAGCGTTCCTTCAAGTCGTTGTGCATCAGGTATTGAGTATCTAGGTTGGATTTCGTCATCCAACCTAGACGAAATACGATGGGGACTATTGTTGTTATGCCAAACAAGACAACAACAGACAAAAACATCGTAAACTCTCGACATCGTAAACATCGATGGGGCTAGTATACTCACAATTTTACGCTAAACATTGACTGTTAATACTTAGTAAATTAAATCTGATGTCGAATCTGATGTAGTAAGAATCTTTTTGTGTAAAGAAAACAAAAATTCTCATACCGAATGCCACTCGTGCTTTGGCACACAACTCCTTTCCAGCGAATTTTTAGAAATTAAACATGGAAAGGAGTTTCGTACTAAAACACACAAATTATCTGTAGTGCATGCGCACTGCAATGCCCAATTTTTTTTAATTGTTAATTTAAAAATTAAATTTAGTGCAGTGTGCATACACACTACGTTATCGATTTTGTAGACGCACACTGGGTATGGCCGGAAAGTGTTAAAACCTCACCATTATTCAAGTGTGGGTAATTGTTAAAAGTAGGCATATAAACTGAATTCTGGAGATCTAATTACTTGACCGATATAAAGATGATACATGTGTTTTCCGTTGTCTTGTAAAATTTTATTCAGATTTTTTTCGTAACCTCTCCATTCTTTAAGATTTCCACGCAGTGCTCTGCGAACGAATCCTACATTTATCTTTACGAGTTCATCTGGGTAGCTCTCCCACAACGCCCGGGATTTGATTATGCCAGAGGACGACAGCGTTGTTTCAAAACGTGTGAAATTGACAGCAATATATATATATATATATATATATATATTCTTTTTTTACAATTTTTAATCATTTCTGCATTCTGAACAAAACTAGCAAAACTTTACTACGGTATAGTATGGTAAAATAACGCGCGTTGTGGTGTTCATGTAGATTTCAAGGCCACTAGCCTTATACATCGAGCTGCTTTTAAAATCGGCCCAGCCATTCAGCAGAAAACGCGAATATCTCCGGAAATATTTGAGAAAGAATTTCATGTTCGAACTCATGAATTTTATGCACCATCAAAGCTCCCTTGTCATGATTTCAATCAAATTAGAACAATATTTCGAACATTATCGTGTCCCAAACAGATGAACACACAGTGACAAACAAAATCTAAATTCAGTCGTTGAACTTCAATAGAAATCCATGCAAATTTTTGCTGTCTTCCTCATACCAACCAGATGCAGGACAACTTTAAGGCAGGCAACCCTTTTGGACAACCAAACGAACGTTTGCAGCACCTAGAGCCATCTAGCGCCACTAATTCTCGCTAGCGTTTGCTAGCGTAGGAATGCACAAAGAAACATTTTAAAATAAGAAAGAAAAAAAGGCACGTGTTCCTTAATTATTGAGTAAAAATATGGTATTCCCTCGTGGACGTGAAAGCAAGCTATAAAGTTAGCGATATTACTGTCACTAGATGTTGCCATGGTAGATTCTTAATATTGTACCTTGGCGCCATCTATTGGCAGTAATATAGTTAACCTTTACGGCTTGCTTCCAGATGCACGAGGACGTAACACATTTTTATCAATAATTAAGGAGGCACGTGGCTTGTTTGTTTTGTAAAAAAAAAAAATACTTTTTTTGCGCATTACTTTGCTTGCTGCGACCTAATGTTGTAAAATTGGAACACACAAGAAGTAATCAGAGTTAAAAAAAAATGGTCGATGTACTCAAGTTCTGGTATCCTACACGAACAAATTATCTCCTAAAATTCGTCATGTTTTAGTCTCCTTCCCTCTTCATAAGTCACGTTTCATAGCTCGCGTGACGGAATATTCTTTAACTTCTTCTTCAATGTTGCATCAAAATACGGCCACTCAAAGACTAGGTTTCTTGTCTGTGTCGATTGTACACGTGTCTCTTTCTCTTCGCAGACCGGCAGCCGACATTGTTTTGGAAAGCATCCAGGGATCGATACAGTCGTCTGCTCAGGTGCCATAATTTGCATTCCAATTTCCATACCGTCATTTGTATCCTAGAATGCTGGCGTTGCTACGGCTACCCAGTATTTATCATTGTTTCCATACCTTGTTTCGCGACAAACGCTAGTGTGCCATCGCCAAGTTGGTAAGTTAACGTCACGACAACAGTAAATCAGTAGCTAGACATCCTGTTGTAGGTTGTTTAAGACTACAATGTTGACGTAAAAAGCGGCTTACTAGCACACAGTGCCTTTTAACTGTAACCATCATCCAACCAAAGCTGAAAATGGTGTAAGGCCGTCAAGTTTCGAGAAAAGGATTGACCTTAGAAACTAGTGACATCATTCTACAAAGAAAAGGCCACCAAGGTTAGCCTAATTAATCAGACGATTTAGCGTATTACCCTCTGCTTTAATTTTTTTTTTTGACAAACACCTTTCGTAGCATCCGGGGCCTACAGAGAAAGCAACTGCGGATCGCTCCTGCGGATCGCTCCCGTAATTTTGGACCATTTCTAAAAATGAACCCTTTACAGACTACAACATTTTTCACAAGTCGAAAACTTCTGAAGTAAGCTTTGACCTTTCAAATGCAATTTAAAGTTTCAACTTTTTCTTATTTATGGTAATTTGCCTTACAAGCGCGTTTTGCAAGAAACATGAAGTAAATCTTTCTCTCCCAAATACCAATTTGAAATTAGAGTTGAAGTGAAAAATAATTGCTTTTGGGGAATGCAATTATCGTCCAGAGATTAGCTTTTAGCTTTTTCTTTATTTTGTAAAAGTAAACGTTTGTTAGCTTAACGATTTGTGACACAATCTATTATGTTTAGTCGAAAAGTTGCACAAGTCCGTAAATTGTTTTGAAATATCAGTTACTTATATCGATGGTAGATGTGACGTTGCCTTTGAAGTACTGGTGCCAATTTATTGTGATTGCCACAAGTTTAGTTAGTAATATTTCCTGTAACTTGACGTTGACATTATTTTTGCCACAGTTTTTTATTGTACAATTAGTGCCTGTTAGGAATTGGGTTGGGACCGTCAGTTGTTAATGGTGATTGCTTTTGAAATTGCACACACGTTGTTTTTAGCTTCACATGGCCCAGGCAGAGCCCTTTGCATGCTATTGTCTGGTTGCTGCCTGGTGGTGAGGTAGCAGGTTTGGTACAGTGCCCAACAGTTTTTTTTTATTACTAAATTTACAAAGAGTACGAATTGAATTGAATTGAATTGCTTATGTGTGCTCACCACAGGTAAAAAAAATCATTCAAGACGTCGAGTCATCATCACATAGGATACATGCTTAATAAACAGTGACATTAAAAAAAATACATATGTAAATCCTCCCATTCTTGCCTTCATAGGATCAAAACAGCATGAGTATTCAATTTCTCATCCACTTTCAACAAAATGCCGTTTTAGTTGAAACAAAATGCCGTGTCAGTCTGGCTCAGTGCTAGGGCCTTGGCCTTTGGTTTCGAAGGTCCTGGGTTCGATTCCCCGCTCAGGCAGTCTGACATGTTAGTCCAAAAGGCAACGTAAATAGGTTTGCATCTGTATTTTGTTATTTCTTGTGAGCCTTTGGCTTTCCTGTCTTTAATGAGTTTTCAGTTGTAAAAAGAACTGGACATTTTTACATGTGTCTGGAAGATTATTAAACGTTTGGTGAATAAAAAAATTGCTTTTCATTGTTCCGTAACAATTTCTCCATAAAGAACTGTAATTTTTATTTTCCTTTTTTTTTACTGATGCCTTTGCCTTTCATATTTGTTCCTTAGTGAGAAGTGGTCACTAAATCATTCCTGGCTGAAAAAAAAAATTAAAGAAAAGGGCAATGCGCCAAATTTGCTGGTTAATTTAACTTGGCTGATTTTTCCCTAGTTGGATGATATCACTACTTTCAAAGGCCGACCCTTTTTGGAAACTTGGCGGATT
>JAHWFP010112038.1:0-37072 GCA_023313725.1 Lithobius niger
CCCCCCTCCCCCTCCACAACCCCATCCACACTTATCTCTTAATTTATTTAAACAAGCACAACAACGTCGGAGCAATCAAGAAATGATGATTGCACATTAAATTTTTCTCCAAGAGCTATCATCATCGCCATCATCTCCGTATCACCAATCATCAATTATTCAGCAGGCACGCAATTAACTTAGCTCTCATTTTGGTGGCCCCCTAATGGCATTCCCCCATCTTCCTTGGTGCATCCTTCTTAAGAGGAGAACAGGTTAAGAGAGTCAATATTAAAGAGTACGCTTCTGCATGTTGGGGTGCACTTGTGACAGTCTTTGCTGCTATCCAGTAGCCTGAACCAGGCAGTTACCTAGGGAGACTTAGGAAGTGGGCAGGCTAGGGAAAGCACCACTTTAGAAACTAAACTTAGCCCTAATGCTGAAAAGATGGTGGACTCGATTACATATGCTAAGAATTACGTAATAGTGCCTTTCAATATTTTTATAACACTCCTTTAGGTCGAATTGGGTAGGAAGGACAGGAAGAGGGCGTCAGCACACTGGTCGTTCATGCCCAGGTTACGTCCCGTTTCTCCAAATCCCGTTTCGCCCAAAAGAAAGCAGATTAACAGCTTTTGCCTCGGGGGCCAATCCGTTTCGCCAAATGCGGTTCACGAAATTTTGGGCACACGAAATATTTAAAACATTTAAACACGAACATTTAACACATGGTAAGGGTCAGGCATTTATAGACAAACACCCGTTTTGCGAAATAATTTGTTTTAAATTACATGCCTTGATCGCACTGCCGCGCTCGCTGCGGCTAAACACATAACATCAGAAACCGCAATTAATCACAAATTACTTCCAATTAGGCATGTCTCTTTAACTTCTACAATGCAAAATTTTTGAAGAATATTTTGATTCAGCGAAACGGGATTCTGCAAAACGGGAATTCCCGTTTGGGAAAGGGTATAACCATCATGTGTACTATTACTATTATTCTTAAAAGAGAACCTTGGCATTGACGTTGTGAAGACCAAGCATTCTAAACAATATTTAAAGTACACGTTTCTCCGAATGTATTACCGGTTTTCAAAACGCTAATAAATCAATTGATCTTATTCTACCACTGCTTGTCTCTGTTGAATGTTTGCCTTTTAAAGCCCCATTACATATAAATAAGGTATTAAAGTTCATGTACGTAAAATTTTGTAAATTCGTTTTGGCGAAACGGGATTTGTTGAAACGGGATTGGCCCCTCAGGGTAAAGCTGTTAATCTGCTTTTTTCTTTTGGCGGAATGGGCTTTGCCGAAACGGGCGTTCACTCATACTTCGACTCAACTGCCCTTACACAGCTGCAATACAATAGACAATTGAAGAGATAAACAAAAAGAAATTGCCCCCAGAAACACGTAAGAATACGGATCGTCAAGAAGCTAACGAAATTCGGTTCTGAAGGTTTTTCAAAACGGCACAACGGCCAGAACGATGCTGACATTTGCTTCTCACGTTGCGAAAAGCGTTTATAAACTTAATGTACCGTTTGAAAACTCAAAATGCGTATATATATTTGCTATACTGAACTATACAACAAGCATATAGACAGGTATGTTCGGAACGGTGCTAGAAAAGTTAGGCTTACATACTTCACAGGAAAGGCAGTCGACGTATTTTACAAATGAATTCATAGCAAATCTGTTTATTGACGTATGGTGAGTAAATCGTGCACTTCCAGGGCCATAACTACATTTCTGGGGGGCCCAGGACAAATCATAAAAGGGCCTCCCTCCTTCAGCAAAAATATTGATAGCGCTGACTCTACTGTTCGGAGTCCAAGGATTCCGTTTGAGGCCTTCAGTTTCGAACCCGGAGCAACCCTCCCACCTTTCCTCCTAATTACGGCGCCGTGCACTTCCTCTAAATCTGCAATAAAATCTTCTATACATACGCCCTTGTGCGTAATACGCTCCTCATGTTAAGTCTATTAGTCCCAGTATATCAAGAGATTGAAAGCCAAGTGATAGGCCTACAAAAGCTACCAGACTCACTCGGTTCCATAGTTCTTTCGGGCGAGACGTAATAGAAACACCTTGACAGATTTCCAGTCAGGGTGGTGGTTAGGATTTTTTTTTCTGGGGGTGAGAGACCAGCAATTTTACGTACCCCCCACCGTAATATCACGTAACCTCCCCCTCCCCCATGACGACAGAATACAGTCCACTCTTAACCTAAAACGAAAACAATAAAAAAAAATTGAACTTGGATAAGCATTTTTATTCCCCCTCTACAGTCTTTCTTGAGGCACTTCCCTCCCTCCTCCCCAAGCCCGCTAGCCACGGCCCTGATTGCAGCACTATAGTGCAGATTTCCAATCTACAGTAATTCCTTTAAATGTTATTAAAGGGGGGCTGCGTTAGTTGTCACCTTAAAGAATAATTCACCCAATACCCACGAGATTCACCAAATGGTCAGCTTTAAGCTCCATCAATATTACTGAGAGACTTGTGCCCGACCCTTACTTCCCCACGACGTCATTATGTGTACGAGTGGGAGCCGCGTTACAAAGTGCAGTCAATGGGAGACGTCAGATAAGGCTATTAAGTGACGCTTGGTCTTTCTTGCCTCCTCCTAACATAATTCATCCTTTTACGGGTTGGACAATACCATTAATCTAATTAGGAGCTTTTATGGCCGTCGCTATCAATGGAGGGGCGGGCGAGGGAAGCAATCTGATTTAAATTGGGAGAAAAAAGTGTTTTGTTTCGTAATAAGGGTTGCGAGTTTACGCGGTGTCAACGCGATATTTACATTTGCATTTATTTATTATGTTTAATTTTTTATTTATTTTCCATTGCCACAAGTGTGACAGATGCGCACTGCGAAGCTAAAGCGTGTGCGTGGTGGGTTTCTGGAGTAGGAATAACAGCAAAAAATTAAATTCGAATAACATCTGTAACCATTCGTCAAAAAAGTTGCGTTATAACTTTATACTATATAATTGGCTATGGTGCGTTTGCCATAATCCAGTTTGACGACCGATTTCATGGCAATCGTCCCAGCTCTTCTGCACTTTCCGGTTTGCTCGAAATTATACTCTTCCCCTCTTCTGTTGGATTTCCCGTTTGCCATAATTTCCCGTTTGCCATAATCCCGTTTGCTATACCGACGGATTTGACGACGTCGTCCTAAAACTCAATTTCAAGAAAGAATGTTCGTATAGCCGTCCAAAACTGCGCATGATTGTTCACTCCTGCCGAGTTTCTGCGCCATCTGTTGACAAGAGTAGTTACTGTTTGTCATTCCAATTAAAATACGGATCTATGTTATTTGGACATATTAAAACTTAACTTTTTTTAAAAATTTCGATATTAATTTGAAATTTTTTCTAAATTTCTAATTCTATTTTTTTCTAACTTGAAAACTTTTTTCTAAGATGGTTTAAAAACAATAAAAATAGTGTAGTCATGATACCACACATGAAATTTCTACTTATACGTGGGGCAACATTATGTACTGAACGAAAGTGGACAATTTTTTTGAATTTTCAAGCATTTCGAAACATAGAACCAACATTTTCGGATCCCAATATTGAATTTTGGATTCAGAAAACTGGTAGGCTACCTATGTTGTGAAAGTTTCATTTTAGCAATTTTTTTTAGGGGGGAGGGGGGAAGTCAAAATTTTCCTTTACGGGCAAGTCCACGCAATACTCTAAATCTAACCCCAACACCAGCCAAACAAAAAAAGAAAGATTACTGTGATTAAACTTTGGTATTGAAACGGGTTATTTTTATATTTTGCCCACGTGAAGTAAGTACGTGTGCTCATTAATTATCCATAATTTTTTTTTTTAATGACAAACAGTGACGAGTTTTGTAAACAGATGGCGCAGAAACTCGGCAACAGGAGTGAATAAACCATACGTAGTTTTGAATGTTAAGTACATTCTTTCAGAGTTCCATTTGAAATGAGACTTGATATAGGATTATGGCAAACGGACATGTATGACAAACGGGATTATGGCTACTGGGCTAAGATATTCAGGGCTTCCGCGATTATGGCAAACGCGATTACGGCAAATGGGGTTACGGCAAACGTGATTATGGCAAACGGGATTATGGCAAACGGGCGGAAGCCATATAATTACCCAACGGGTGGTGCACTGTTGGATTCACCGTTTGCAACATCGGTATGGTTTGGTTGTTCATCCTTATAGCCATGCGTTACCAAACTAAATTTTTCGATCGGATTTTTGCACACGCTGGCTAACAAACATTGACTTTTGCTCACTCATTCAGCGTATCGCCTTTTTAGTCGCTCCTCCCGATGTTGGCGAAAATATTCGCAGTGAAGCTGGCATTGTTTTAAAAATAAACAAACTGGAGGATGATTTTCTCATGGGAATGTAGTTTCTGTCAGTGCATTGTAACAGGAAGGTCTGTTGTATAGAATTGCTTTACTCCTGAATAATGAATACAACTACAACAAAATGCAAAGATGCACGGTCTACATTACCATATTTTCCCTTGCCTTCATTTTATAAAGAGGTGCGGGCTGCTATACCATATCACCATGATTATCCGCATCTCCGTGTATTCTAAACAGAAACCACTTAAATTTTCGGAATACAGTCTGTGTCGCCATTTGCTCAAAAACAATAATCTCTGCCATAGTTTCAACAGTAACAATTAACCTCATTTTCATGTAATGTTTATTATTTCAAACTTTCTTTGTTGTAGTCCGTAGCGTCATTCGGTCCAGTCGAACACACGCAAGTTTAGTAATATAGGAATAATCAGGGTTTAATCAGCACATTCTTACACCATAGACTGGTATACCTTCCATTATTCATGAGAGTTATTTCCCTCAATGAAGTAAATGCCGATACTCTTAAGTTTTCACTAACGAAACACGAGTCATATAGCTTCAGTATAAAGTCTTGGCAATCTGGAAAACCGCCATACTGATTCAATCCTTCAGTACAAGCTTCACGCATATATGAAGCTCAAACGGCTGTGCAGTGATTCTTGGCTCCATTTCCAGCCAGCCCTGGACTTTAAAAACAGACAGACAGAAACGTCCAGAAATGAATTTGAAGCAGTCGGAAGGAGGCAGGACACATTTGGGAACTGTTGTAACAGAAGTGGGGGCCTTGATCCCGCTCGGCCAGAGGATCTCCTGCACCAAACGGGGAACTAATGAGATAATAGAGGATGAGGCCCCCTTGCGGGGACGTGAGGCGAATGGCGGCAGTACCTTTCCGTTCGAAAATGCCAACCAGTCGGAAACCGGAGGCGCCTTCGCCCGTGGAAACGGATGAATGCACTCTAATTGCAAATGAGGTTTCGCTTTTGGACTCAATGGGTGCCGACCTGCAGGAGAGCGGCGGACATGAACCCTAGTGCTGGCAACCAAACCTTAAAGCCGCATTCAATAATTTTTATTATTCGTTTCCTTCCGCTTTTGAGTTGCAGGATCCATTTCTATATCCAAAGCGAGGCTCTCTCTCCACTTCCCCGGATCTACACCAGGACGTAAAACTGCGATTGCCAAGATTTTGTGTAAAGTTGTTTGTGAACTTCGTCTAGCTTGTGAACGTGATTTCAGATTTGAAATGGTGAGTCACTTGAACCGATACCATACTTCGACGGTGTGGTCACGTGTCTGAGGAAATAGGATGACGTGATGCGCCGACAGAATAAGGAGGATGCGGGCAGAAAGAGAAGGTATAGAAACTTTTACCAACAGTATATCTATTGAAATCATTAAAAGCAATTGTTTTTTCCATCCGGGCCGTACCGAGTGTTTTTTTTTGGGGGGGGGGGGGGGGAGAGGGTGGAAGGGAATTCCTCCTTCTGCCTTAGTTATCATGGACGTAAACGTCAGCTCCCTTTCTTTAAAGCCAAAAAAAATAATTGTTAGCTTATCACGCTTAATTTTCCGGCAAGGATACCGGCAAGGATACCGGCAAGGAAGGCACTTTTTTTTTTATTATTAATCAAATAAAAACAGAAACCTAATAATTGTTTTTTCTTCCAAGGACGAATTAAAAAAAAATTAAAATGGGCAAACTTATACATATACAAAAAAAAAAAAAAGAAAACGACATGACTGTGGGACTCATTTTTACCATTGTTTGTAGGTTGTTTAAACAAAACGTCTATAGGATTTAACGAATGTCTTCAGAGCAAAAGGCCCAACGCGTGTGCCCCTATTATAAGCTAGATACAAACCAAAACAAAAAAGCAAAGAGACAAAATACAAAAACAAAAAAAATGTTTCCCTGAACAAGATGGAACGACAATGTCACTTTACCCGCTCTCAAGTGTAACACCTTGTTCGGGTGAACTCGAATCCAGTCTTGGGAGCATCGGCTAGGTTGCCACATTGCTACGTGTTGCAGCATTGCATTCTGGAGCTTCTGCAGCTGCTCCTGAGCTCTTTTTTTCTGAAAATCCACCTGCAACATGAACTTTAATAAGCACTCACTGCCAGTAGTGCTAATTATTCTTTATAACTTTTACCAAATGGTCCTAGAGCTTTTCAAATTAATAATAGGATGTAACGGTACAAAAAAGCACTCAAGAGTTTTTAAGTTTATTAATGACAATTATTGATTGTTTAGAAAAAATCTGACGTATTTAAACGTAAATTGTTGTAAATCTTCATCTACATAATAATACGGAGCAGGCGGCCAAGTCACCGGCCACGCCATTCCGTCGTACATTAAAGTACCCCACCCTGTATTGCCATCTGTTGACGGGATTTGCCTTCAAATTCGGGTTGGGACACTTTTCCAACGTCTTCGAGCGGATGGCGCCACTTACCAAACCTGCCATGTCGCCGTCTATTGACGGCCTTGGACTACAAGTTCGGTTTATAACACTTTTTCCAAAGTCTTCGAAGAATTGGCGCCACTTACCAGACCTGCCGCATCGCTATTTGGATCATATTTTAGCACCAAAGCACCAACAAAGTTTTAGTCGCGTGGAATGTACCATTGTCGGCGTTTGAGCTAAAAAAAAAAAAAACAACCCGTGTCTACTAAAGCTGACAACTTTAAACCAAACGACGATAGGTTCTTAATTTCGAAGCCCCCAATGGGTCTCGAAATTGGCAGCCTGATAAGGCTCATTTATTTCCTAAATGCTCAATTCCAGAAAGGAGTTGAATTGTTTTCCCATTTGTTTATTCGAGGCCTTAGCAAAACGCCGTACAAAAAAACAATACAAAACACACCACCGCACATGTCAACACCGAACAAAAGGAGCAAGCACCTGCAGTGGTCCATACGCCAACACCCAGGCACACTAAATCCTCCGCACCCCTCTCTTCACCAACTCGTTGCCCCACCCACTTTCTCTTTCTCATTTAGAGAAAGTTCCAGTGGGCTCTGCAGGTCTCCACACAGCACCACAGCACCGTCACACAGCAGCACACTCTCTTCTTCAGGCAGATTAAAATTCACGCAGGTCTCTTCAACACGCAGGACCACCGCACCTAACATGGACATGACACCACTAATTCCCTCACACCTCTACTCCCGCACACCGGCAGAATTTTGCAATCGCACATAACTTCGCCACCGGGTAGTGTCCCCTGGAATGCGAGAGCAGATCGGGCAACAGCGGGAGCTCACGCGCCCAGGAAGCCAATAACACACGCCACCGTGCATATCGCGGACACAAAAGCAAAACATGTTCCGGAGTCTCATCCACAAGGCAGATGCAGCACGTAGAAGAACTGACCCACACAAAATGGTGCACATGCGCGCGAAGGAGCGAGTGACCCGTTCGCAAACGGGTAAGCACCTTCGCATCCCCATACCCCAGTCTATCCATGTTGGACTGAGCACAACACTCCGGGTGCAATCATGGAAACGTCTGCACACCGGTGACGAATCCCAGTCAATTTGCCACACCCGCATCGCCCACCGACGGACCAGCGGCCTGCGCATCTTGGCAGAAAGTACAGGACGCACCTCAGTGCCATCCAAGGACAGCGCATCACGTGCTAGCCCATCAGCCTGCTCATTGCCCCTTAACCCGCTGTGACCCTTTACCCACCGGAACGCCACAGCGCCAGTGCGCCTTGCCGCCCAAAATTTCCATGCAATCGTGTACAATCGTGCAATCGTGTGCAGTCGTGTGTGAATTGTTTTGATTGATTTATTTATTTTATTAATTGTTTTTAAGTGGGGTGCAACAATTCTTCCTTGCAACAGTTTCGCGATGCGTGGTACCGAGGTCAATTGTTTCAAAGGATTAACTTAAACATGGGATTACTTGCTTACTGAATGCTGGATTTATCAGTGATAGGGCTTTTTTTTAGCCTTCAGTCGAACACACGCATGCGACTTTTCCGGGGCTGCACCAAAGGGGAAATGTTACGGGTCGCGTTTCCGGAGGGGGAGGGGGAGGAGAACAGAGCAAATATGTATGGGGGGGGGGGCGGGGGGGCCCAATGCGCGGTACCGAAGTCAATTGTTTCAAAGGATTAACTTAAATATGGAATTACTTGCTTAGTGTATACTCGATTTCTCAGTGAGAGGGGTTTTAGCTTTCAGTCAACCACATGCATGCGTCTTTTCCGGGGCTGCACCAAAGGGCGAATGTCACGGGGCGACGGGAGGGCGGGGGAAGGCGGACAAGTGTGAGTAAGGAGACACGTATGCGTATCCGGAAGGGGGCAGGAGTATGGGGATTGGGGGTTAAAGTAATTGTGGGGGGAGGGCATTATTATGTGATATATTTTAATAAATTTAAAACCAAAGACCAAACACAAAAGAGGTGCCGGAACGACGCAGTGAGATGTTCAGAACCCACACTATGGGAGTGCAGGAAGGGAGTACAAGGGGATGCGTTGGGGGGGGGGGGGGTGCACAGCATGCGCATGGGTACATCTAGTAGATAAATAAGTAATGTTGCCTCGTTCATAGTTTTACACCAAATGTTTTGTTAACTTAACATAATTTCCCAGTTAGAAAAATAGCATAGGCGTCTGGATTGGACAATATGGCTGCTGAAGGGCCACTAATGTAATTGATTTGTTTTGTTGCCGCTGACTGCCAGCCGAGAGCGACAGTACAACAATGACAACTTTCCTTCCCTTTCAACTCTTTATGGATACACGAACGTGTCCAATTTTCCCCCAAGCGCAGAAAATAGCTTAACTCTGGCTGAGTGCTAAATTTACAAACTATCTATAAAATAAATTTATAGATAATAAAAATGTATTACGCAAATCTACGTAAAAATTAAAATTATTATTTTTAAAATTTCCACTAGTTGCCAATAGATTTCATCACTCACCAATCAAAGATACGAACGATTTCCTTGGCCAATTCCCAAACAGACCTTGAAGAAATGGGCCAGCCGCTGCGGCCATTTTATCAACCCCCACCCCCAACAAAACATTCCGAACAAACCATTCCGAACAAAAATAAAGAACGTAAAGGGTATTATTGGAATTTTTCGAAACCAGAAGCAATACAGCAGCCGCATAAAAAATTTGGTTATGTTAAGGTACATTTATTTACCAAACAACCACAATTTTTTTCGGCAACTTGGTATGTTTTGGAGTGTTTTCAAATTCTTGGTTGCCAAAACAAAAGTCGCATTCTGGCGTGCATGTGTCCATGTAATGCAAATCCTACTTACTGCTCTCTGTCGGTAGTGTGTATCTACACTTCCCAAAATTGTGTTTTTAAATCCAAATTGTATTTGTAAATAAAAAGTATAGCTATGTCACGCAGATATTTTCTTGTTTCATTTCAACAACCTTTTTTTTAAACATTGTAATACATAATATTGTTATTGAAATTATTACGTTCCTCAGATTGGATGACATAGTCAGTAACAGACAATAAGCGATTAAGTGTCGAAAGCTATACTGATGTTATTCATATCTCCAAACAGACATACTGTACAAGCGATGATGGTTTCGCCCCCTATTATTCGGTCAAGGCAGCTCTTCTATGCCAAAACGATTCCCCCATTTGTTCCTCAATCGTAGGGCGTCAGTATTCGCCATTGGCCGTTGGACGGATGAAACGGAGATAGTCGTATAACTGGAATCCTCTCGGTCATCGAATGGGACATCGGAATAGGAATGTTCTAGAAGTAATGCCAACAGAACGCTCGTTGCCTTTCTCTGCACACTTGGCAACAGCTTGGTTTACGAGGCCGACAACGCTGCTCGATATCATTAATTCAGAACCATTAGGCGAGCAACGGCAGAGGCGACTGTGGACTGCCACTCTCCTGCAGGTCCGCGGATTGAAGGCGGGAGAAGGAAGAGCCGCTGGGATGACGAAGCTAAGCTCGGAACGCTTTGCAGTGCAGCAACAGCAGCAGATTCGTTTGCGGGGCGGCTGAGGGATGCTGCTGTAGAGGCATGGTCGACCTTGGGAGTCAGTGGAGGTCAGCAGAGGTGCTCCCTCGCTCGCTGACTGTGCGGCTTCACTTCCTGAATGAAAATGTGGCTTGCTTGCTTTAGGTTTTAGACCCACCAACTATTGTAACCCTAAAAGAAGAAGCCATAAAGCCGCAATTCCCTCTAATCCTTCTTTAAAACAAAAACAAGAAGCATGTGCGCAGCAAATGTAAGAGGGGTGTGGATGAACGTAGTGATGACAGCCTGCATATCCAACTTATAATCCCTAGTGACCACTGCTAGGCATACAATTGAACAATTAATCTAAACATCGTAGTTACTCGGCTGTGCGGGAGATGCTGTGCTTATAATGCGCAGTTATATTACTTACGCAGTGGCGTACGAATGGGTATAATGGGGTATGAATGCACTTGCATGCAGTTATATTACAGTGGAGTAGGATTGTGGTAATGTAAATGTATTATAACTTATATACGGTTATCTGTTTGAAAGTAGTAGGGTTGGATAGTTGGGCACTCCAAAAGGCCTCCACGACCACTTACTGCAAAGGCGATTTAAGATATAAAATTAAATTAAAAAGATCTTCGATCTGAATTCACCCCAAAGCTTTGGCAACATAAAACAGAACAATTCTAGGAGTAGAACCTTCCCTAAGTAGAACCTCGCCAATATCACTGAGCATTTTTTATTTCTTTCTGCAAAACTACCACCATGATCGACTTCACATATCTGACAGCATACAACTGCTTATTTCACCGTTTGTTATCGTTTGTTTGATTAACAGTTGTTGATGAGCTGTTGCATGTTTCTCGTCCCACTAAATTGGTGATCCTCAAAGCAATATTCCAAATTTTTGTCTCCTAGTAATGGGTAGCATATTTCTCAGGTACCTAACTTATCGGATTGCAGGTGCCAACCGTACGGGGTTTTATGTAATTATATAGATAACATTATTATAAAAATTTAACATTACATATCAGGAAAAAGAATGTAATAAGAAAGTAGAACGGAACAAGTGGCTACAAAATTGTTTTGCTTTATGCCAACAGGAAGCATCAAGTAGGCAAAGCAGTCACTGGGCTAGACCTGGCAGATAATAGGTGGAAAGAGAGCTATGTGCGGTTTTCCAACACCTTGCTTAAGTTAAAATATGATTTACTGTAACTGAAATAAATGAAGCCTAAAGAAATTAACTAAATAACTAAATCGTCGCTTCACAAATCGGAAGGAATAAAGAGGTCCAGGTCGGGTGGGATGATTAAATGGGTTTCCATTGCTTTGCCACCAAGGTAGAACCTACCAGGGCCTTAAGTCCATGGTGATATCGTCACCAGAATTGTAGAGGTGAGGTGAAGGTTAGGTTAAGATATTTAACCATTTTCGAATCATATAATGCAATATAACAGTAGTTTATAGGTAAAAAAATAAAATCCGTTCAATAATCATATGTGGAACAAAAAAGAATGGATGCTAGGCAGCAACACTTGGTACCTGCTGAAATCCCCCCCCCCCGTCACCATCGTTTACCCCGCCAGAAAAAAATTTGCTGCGTAGTTAAGGGATGTAACGTTACAGGGGTTGTAATATTAATTGAAGCTATTTAACTGAGTCAGCTCCAAAAAATTAATTTTACCTAGATGTTAATATTTCGATTCGTTACAGGCAAGCCCACAAAGCCTGCCAAGCAACATGCAACCTCATATGTAGAGTTAGAAAGGCGAACGAAGGAGAGATACTTTTCGAGAGAGACCGAAGGAGAGAGAACGAAGGCTGAGATCCTTTTCGAGAGGACCAGAAAGGTCCTCTTTCGCTGACGAAATATCGAAACAGTTTGAGATATCGAAAATGCCCTGTTAATCCGTGGGTAGGAATTAGCCTACAATAGCTGCTCCCGAGGTTTTATTTTGAGGCATCATTCAAAAAAATAGACTTTTCTTTTACGAGTTTTATTGCCCCATTTCTTCTTTACTCATAGTAAGAATTACACTCTTGAACTGTATCCTGAAATCTGGATGTTTTAACTTTTAAGTCTTCAAGAATAAAATCTGGAATTTCGAGCTTAATTTCAAACTTCATCCCCTATGGATAGTAAACGTCTTGTGCAAATTTTATCAGTCTGAGATGCAATGAAAAAAAAATCATGCGTTGAACTTTGCGATCCGTTAGGCTTGACCATTAGATGGATTCCACACCCTGTAAATACTTTAGTCGGTGAGGGGCCATGAAGCTGCTTCCTGGTGGCTAACCTATCACGTCGGACGTGCATTCCACGAAAATTATTTATTTATTTGTTCATTTATTTACCAACCAGTGTCAGCAATAAAACTACACTAATGGCTGGAGGCCATCTACTTTGAGCTTTTGGACGTTCCCAGGTTATACTTATTCCTGCATTTTTTACTAAGAAAAAGCGTCGTAACTTGTTTATTGTCCGAATACCCCATGGCTTGAGAGTTTATCCCCTATAAAAAGCCCATGGTTTCGAGCTGCCTTTCAAGGTTTTACCAGAAGCGCAACTTGAGTTAGTTCTGTAATGTTTTACTGCTTTCTTTTAGTGTTGAATTGACACTTAGAAAATATGGCTTTGAATTCTAAGCTACTGCCTTTCACTCATTTCGTGTTTTAGTGTTCCGTCTTATAAGGTCCCTTTTCAAACCATTATAATGAAACAGCTAAATAGTAACTGTTTAAAATTAGTAAGAAAATTCCTCAAGAGATAACTAAGTACATACAGTCCGTACTAAAGACGCTCCCCGTGAGAAACAAGATAAAACTAATGTGAGAAAGACAGAAAACAGAATTCACCCGTCTGGAAACGAAAATCAGCGTTTGTTAGCCAGTACTCTCAAAAATGGGATTGAACAAACTTAAGCATGTGAAACATGGGATACAATAAATCAAACCGTTTCAATTTGGCTGATGTAACGGCTAATTAGGCAATGGCAAATGTGGAAATTATGAATGAGAAAATTTATACACATAAAATACCTCCAGAAAAAAAAGGTAGAGGTGACTAATTAGACCGTGAGATTTTTGTGTTCACAGGCTTATGAAAGTTGTGATTTTCACCCTAAACCAAAACTCATGGTATAAGAGAAGCCGCCAAGTTTCCAAAAAAGGTCGGCCTTTGAAAGTAGTGATATCATTCAACGAGGGAAAGGCCGCCAAGGTTAATCCTATTAGCCAAGTTAATAACACCGAATAATACTTTGGGCGTTAAATGAAAACGTAAAGATTGCTACTGCGAGTACCAATCTTCTAGTTTTCATTTAACTTTCGAATTATTAGCAGGTGCGAATAACTTGGCTAATAGGATTAACCTTGGCGGCCTTTCCCTTATTGAATGAAATCACTACTTTGAAAGGCCGACCCTTTTTGGAAACTTGGCGGCTTCTATTATACCATATTTGGTTTTGGGTAGATACACTAATCAGAAAAAGACGAAAACAAGTGCCCCGACTGGGACCATTTGCCTTTTGATTTAATGTTTAGTAACTCCTCACATTATTTACCTCCTTGTGTTTACGTTTGTGACCTTTTAAATCACCATTTAGAACGGTTGCACAGCTTGTAATGTCGGCTGGGGCCTTAGCTAGGCTCACGCCTTGTTAACACTGTTGATATACAGCAGCATAGCACACTACAAAAACGAACCATCTAAAAAAATTTGCTGGATACATCTTAAACTCAGTTGTTTTGGTGGATCAGCCTCCTGAAAATCGTAATCTCGTATTAAATGTAAGTTGGAATGGATCTGAACTTTGAGGATTTAAGATACCACCAGTTTAGGAGCGTCTTAATTTCCGACTGGTTTCATTTAAGATGCCGTTAAATGTAAGATGTGTGTGATTATCAGATGAAAAGCAGGCGATATAAATACTTAAGATGCCATAGTTTTAGGATAATAAATTCACGCAAATAAGTTGGTAGCAATTTCAGACATCCACAAAAAAAAGTGGTTTTTCTAAGTTTGAAAACGGAGGCAGTTACAAAATTGTAAGATAGCAGTTTATTTCAAGTTGGGTAACTAGCAAAGATGTCAACATTTTAACATATTAACATATTTTTTATCGTATCGTTCGTATCGTAAGAATGCTAAAAGTGTTCAAAATAAGTATGTAAAATAGGTGTGCAGAATAAATATGCAGAATAAATATGCAACCACTGTTGAGCATTGTTGCAACTGCGAATACGGGATTTATACAACATCGTTTTAACAATGGTCGAGACGAAAGTAGGGTAATAACAATTATAATTGCAACAATTATAACTCCAATGGCCCCCTTTTGTTGTAGAATGTGGCATTTGGCGTTCTGACTTTCGTTGATGAGCGGATTTAACTTGCTTACTGAAAGCTGGCTTTCTCAGTGATAGAGTTTTGGTTTTTAGCCTTCAATCAAGCTTCATTATGACTTTTCCACGGCTACACCAAAATATCCGTATAAATATCCTACTTTTCCGCCCAGGGAGGGATTAGAAGGGGGAGAAAAGGAGAACGAAGAGTGGGAGGGAGAGAAGTCACATTAGCGGGGAGGGGGGGGGGAGGGGGCAGATTCTTTGAGGGGGGGGATTGAGGCTTAATGGCGCGTCGACAGCTTGGTCATTAGCGCCAACCTCAGTCACAGTGCAGTGGTCCGGGTTGCCACTGCACCACACATTACAGAGATATTATTCAAACCCCTAATCTAAATCTTTGAGGGGGATGGCGTATGAGGATGGATACATTAAAACCAAAGACCGAACACCTGGGATGCCGTGGAGATACAAACCTCACACTGAGGGGTGCAGTGGAGTGTGGGGGGGGGGGATTGTTCGGGGACAGTGAAGGAAGCAGAGGTATGCGGGTGGGAGGGGGGAAGAAATTGACAACGCCAGTTATTTTCCTAAGACGACAAAGCACCAGTAGAAGCTAAGTCCGGGAAATTCAATCACCGTGCAGCATGCACGGGTCCAGTTAGCTTATTTTAATTTGTAAAACATGCAAATGTACCATCGTGTTAAGAGGGCACATTATCGGACTCTACGTCAATAAAAACAAGTAGCAGTGTTGTAAAACGGCCACCCGACCAACGCGGACACCCATCTAATAATAGCAGTATTCGAATATTGTACACGGAATGATTGTTGGCAATAAACTGAAACGATGGATGAAACAATACTTCAGTTCAGGTATAGGCATCTTAATGTTAAACTGCTGGCTAAAGGTTCTGTCGTTGTAGACGATTAAAATTAAAGGATTAGTGAAACTCCGTTAAATATTGAAAGCACTTTACTTTCTGCCCAGAATAAAGTAAAAAATAGCATACACGAACCCATGGTACACAGTCGTATTTATTTATTTACGGTGGAAATATTCATATGAGAGTGCATAGAGTCCGGGTCAGGGGATACGCCAATTGAGTGAAAATCAGCGTTTGTTAGCCTGTGTGCATAAACTGAAAACGTAACTTTTACTGGATAAAACAATGCTTCACGTATATGCAACTTAATATTACACCGCTGGCTAAAGGTTCTGTCGTTGTAGATGATTAAAATTAAAGGATTAGTGAAACTTGGTTAATGGAACAAAAAGGACAAAGCCGGAGAGATAAAAATTTATACTTTGCTGTACAAATGCGTATTTATTTATTAACACATTGGATGGTTTGCGCTGTCATGTGTTTGTTGTGGAAGGCGTATATGCTGTCTATGTATTTTTGAGCACACTATCTAACAAACGCTGATTTTCGTTCGCTTCGCTCACTCAGTCAGCGCCTCCCCTTACACGGAATCCATGCACTTTCATATGAATATTTCCACCGGAAGTAAATGTTGCAAGCGTTGAATCAAACACCACCCGTGCACCAACTTTAACCACTTGCTAAAGGTTCTGTCGTTGTGGACAATTATTAAAATAAAAGGATTAGTGAAACTCGGTTAAAAATTGAACCAAAAATGACTAAGCTCGCGGGGTAAAGGTTTTGGCATTGCTGTACAAAGATGTATTTATTTATTTCCAACGGAAATATCCATATGAAATTCCATGGAGTCCGGGTCAGGGGAGGTGCTCATTGAGTGAGCGAAGCGCACGTAAATCAGCGTTTGTTAGCCAGTGTGTGCAAAAAAACACAGACGGGATACACGCATTCAGCAACAAGCATATGAGACAGCAAGCCGTCCCAACATTGCAAATGGCGCATCAAACTCCAGCCGTCCACATGACGGGCTTCAGTATAAGATAAAAACACTTTAAACCGCCATGAAAAGATGGTATGGAATACGGAAGGGCAATAAGCCAACTAACACCGTTCCAACACAATTTAGAATTGTTGTCGTTTCAAGAATTGTAAACAGGGACTAAACAGGCTCGCGATTGGTTAAATAATAAATACGGATGCAAACCTATTTACGTTGCCTTTTGGACTTTATGTCAGACTGCCTGAGCCGGGAATAGAACCCACGAGCTTTGAAACCCACGACCGACGACCTTTTGTTCAAATCATAAGACTGTATTACCCAATCTGTAGGTCTTGCGTGCAGTTCCAACTTCTGTGTTTGTTTCGGCATGGTACAAGGGGCTATTGTAAGACTGTTACCTTAATTCGATTTCTGGCTTTTGCTTTGCTACATTTTCTCAAATTTTTGCCTGTAGGCCTACTTTAAAACAACCAGTGCTGTTTTATAATTTTTTTTATTTGTGAACGGTACACCAGGTTTAAGTTAGGCGTGAGGAAATGTAAAGAAACGAGAGAGAAAAAAAGAGAGTAGGGGTATGGGTGAAGGCGGACGTGTGTTCGTCATCAATACCGCCTGTTTCACGAGGTCAAATTAATGTCACTAGTTTGCGCTTGGTCGCGAGGCGACAGGCAATCGAGTTGCAGCGGAGTACCACCAGCAGGGCTTCATCCCCCCCCCCCCCCCCCCCCCACGCCACCGAAGAGCCAGCAAGCCTGAATCCGTCGCTAAAAGCTCCAATTAAGGGGTAAAATTCTTTCCTTGCAAGCATGTTTTTCACAAGAGAAAGGGAGGCTGTTTCACACCTTACCAGCCCCCAGGACGATCGGATGTAGCTAAAAACCTGCCACGTTTCTGATGGGAATCGATAATTTAATTTTGTGCGCACTCTTTCTCTCTTTGGTCTCCCCCTTTCTGTCCATCTTCTGTTTGGTTTTTTTTCTTCTCTTTTCGTCTGTCTTTCGTTTGCTACCTCATGCCTCCAAAAATCAATGGATAACGATGGAATTTCTGGTCAAGAACTGCAAGTAATAAAAATAGAATGTGATGGGTGGCTTATTTGTGGGCATTTTCAAACATACTGCTGTTCGAAAAGAAAACTTATTGTAGCTAGAAGATGGGAGTAAGAAATTAATGTTGGCAAATTAAAAAGAGAATGTAAGCATGTGTTAAGCGAGTTAATTCGAGTAGAGAGCTAAGTAAAAAAGTAGAAAGACTGATTACACCTAAATGTAAAACTGAATATTAATCTAACTGAATGTTTAATAATTTCGATTGTTTAATGGTTTTTGACAATTTGTTGAAATGTTAACTCTTTTCTGTTGTGTCGTCCATGGGTTTTTCACCGATCTCCTCAAAAAGAGAAAGCTGCAGGCGAATATTCGACTTCAAAAATCGAATATTGTTCAGGTAGATTATGTCACTAGTTACCAAACTAGCGAGAAAAAATCTAAGAAATATACTAATACTACGGATCAGTATAGTTCTAATGCAAAACAAGATCAGCGAAACAAATACCAAAAAAACAGTTGCTATTCAAGGAATTGGAGAAAAATAATTTGTGAATGATTAAAAAAAAACATTAAATGAAAGGCGAAACCAGGAGTGCATAAAATTCCACAGGAAAGAGGAGTATCAAATTCTGATTAATTAAGCTGCATTGTTTTACGTTAATGTCTCGAGATTTGTTTGTTTTCTTTCCGAAAAACGAACCCCATGCTCGACTTACACTGAGAATTTTCGTTTTCTTTTCACTAAATGAGGACCATGGTCGGATTACACTGGGAAGACCCCGCTCATCGAAACCGAAACCAACAGCGGACCTCCTTAAGTAATTATACAGATCGAAGCGCTTTTCTCAATGCGCGCTGACAAACGAACCACAGATCTATACAGCATATCTCACTTAGAGGATGCTGCTTTGTTTTATGCCCTTATTAGGGAAATGACGCCAGCTTCGTTAATCGTCGGGTTTTTACGGAAACACCACAAAGCTACTTCTCGGTTAAGATATACTTAATTTGTTGTATCAACATAAAAATTACGTTAGGCCTAATATGAAATGCCAATGCCAAAGCGAACGAAAATACTGGTTGGGTAATGAAATGAGATGGTGGAATGACGTCAGCATCGTTAATCATCGGGTTTTTCCGTAAACACGAAGCTGCTTGTACTTTTCATTTGGTGTATCAATCAACAACATAAATGAGGTTAGGCCTAATAAGAAATGCCAATGCCGTAGCGAACGAAATTACAGGTTGATTGATGAAATGCGATGGTGGATGGTAACGATACAAGAGTTAAACATCGTCAACAAAACAAAGGTAAACATAAACAAAACTAAACACCGTAAATCAAAATTACTTCGTATGTGGAAATCGAGATCGGAAATCGAAACCGAATCCCTAACACGAAATTCCTTCAGAAAATCGTTTAGGGAAAAGAAAACAAAAATTCTCAACCGAATTCCACTCGTCCTTGTATTAAATGTATAATTTCGGTGTTTTAGCACTCAACTCCTTTCCAACCAATTTCCCTCGACCTTCGGTCTCGGGAAATTAAAACTGGAATGAAGTTTCGTGCTAAAACACCCGAATTGTCGATTTAATACAAGCACTCGTGGTATTATAACTGAAAAGACCAAACCTTTCTACTCATTAATTATATAAATCAAAAGCTTTATTCGTCGCTGAATGGTCACCAACCAACAAACCGCAGATCTACACAACATATCTCACTTAGAGAAAGCGGTTTGCTTTTATACTCGGTTTGCTCGGTGGCACTGACGTTACCTTCGTTAATTGTCGGACTTTTACGGAGCACGAAGTTGCTTCTCGTCTTTATTTCGAGTTCTACGTTTTAACGCCTATTATGAGCGGCATACGCAAAAGTGAGGTTTAGACCTAACTAACACGAAATACGAATGCTGAAGCAAACCAAATTACAAGTAGGATGACGAAATGCGATGAGTGCTAGCCTAATATGGCTTTGCCAAATAGAGGAATACATATTAAACACCATGACACTAAACGTCTTAAATTGAAATTCCTACGTAAACAGAAATCGTAAATCTAAATCGAAACCGTAACATGGTGGCGTTCAAAACCTCATGAAATTCCCTGAATTTTCCAGGTTTTCCAGACCAATACTGACATTTTTCCTGATGTTTTTTTCGGTCGAAAGAAGATGCATTATAGAACAAAAATAAAATTTTCCCTAATTTTACTCAAATCGCAATAACTACATCGTTTCGCTTTGCTAAATAAAAAACTGCACTGCCGTAACTGGTACTGTTAAAGAGTAGGAATGCCGTAATCTGAAAAAAAAAAACTAGATTCGATTACACGTAACGACCAATATTACTAAGGCCTAAGGAGTTTGCTTTATCATAAATGAAACATAAAGCACATTGTGGTTTTCACTGAAATAAAGTGACTCACAATTTTAGAAGTAAAAAGAGAAATACGAATTACCTAATCTTTATACAAGAAAAAAACTTTCCGAAAAATGTTGAAATTCCCTTATTTTTCCCTGACCGTTCCAGACTTGACAAATTCCACGAATTTTTTTCGGTTTTCACGGGTAGCACGCCGCCAGGAAGAACGCCGCCCTACGCAAACAGAAATTACTTCGGAGGAAGTACTTTCCAGTAATTATTTTCCAGCAAACTTCCTTCGACCTCCGGTCTCGAGAAATTAAATCTGGAAAGGAGATTCGATTTCGAAGTTATCGATTTCATAAAAGCACTCCGGGTATTATCTAGCCGATAGTAGCCACAACACTAATAATACGAATTTGTCCGTGCCTCGACCCGAACCAACATCATGAGTCTGCTAATATCTATGCACAGGCAGTTTTTCCGAGTTAGCCGGCTTGATGGGAAAAGCAAACATTTTAAAAATTCCGAACTGAGGTTGATTTTTGTAGTACGACAATTCTCAGAGTGGTCTGTTCCCTCCATAGTCTGGTTCTATTTGCCGTTCGTCGTTTCTACACGGAATAATTAATTTTATCCTGGCTAAATAAACTGCAAGACTGTCGAAGAAGTAGGCGGCATGAGGTCAATACAACGTGTGTAAGAAATAATAATCTTTTTAACCAAATGAAAAGATCTGGCGAGTTCGGCACTGCGCTCATTTACAAAAAGATTGCCGGGTCTTTCAAAGATGAGTCATCCATGGAAATTGAGAGTCTTGAAGTGGATTTCCTGAAGTTGCGTCATCTGAAGAGTGACCTGGTCCTGACTTAACCTTGTTGCAAGACCAATACAATGTGAACTACGTGCGTTTCTTTTCTGTCCGGTTTGTTAGTGTGACCAGGGGCCATCAATTAAAACTAGTAAACCAAGGTTAACTCAAGAATGTACAAAAAGCTTTTTGTCATTGCAGGTGGTGAACATTTGGAACTCGCTTTCGGGGAATGTTCATAGTGATGACGCCATCGCTGGCTGAATTTTAAGGTAGGCTGTGTAAATATAATCTTTTGCTTTCGAAGGATGTTAGTGTCAGCGACTTATTACGGCTTAGGCGTTGTGTCCAGTAAACCTTACATGTCCAGTTGCGCTAACGTGACAAATTGGACATTATATTTAATTTAATTTAAATTTTGTTACAAGAAAACAAATTCGCAACACGACGAGGAAGAGCCAGCAAGAACACTGATACCAAGTCTCAAAATTACAATTAAAAAAGGTTATGTAGCCTACATCTGATATATTTGTTAAAAATGGTTTGTTACGATAGTATCATTTAGAAAATATTAAGGGATGGAGCTGTCACTACTTTTACTGGCAGCCCGTTCCAAATTTTCACCACATGATTTGAGAAGAAACACTTTCTACAATCTCTTGAAAATGGGAGCAGCGATAATTTGAGAGTGTGACCCCTGGTAACGTCGCACGAATTTAAGGGAAAAAAAGTGTCCATTGTTAACCAGGTACCGGTCATGCAGTAAGGAGTCAAGCAAGGTCACACTTCAGTTCACGAAATTCCAGTGTGTCTGCTCCCAAGACTTTTAGTCGTTTACTGTAATTTAAGTTGGATAAGCCCAACAATTTTTTGTAAACATACGCTGCGCAGACTCCACGTGATCAATGTCCTTGGTATGATGGGGCGACCAAACAGAGGTTACATATGCCAAAAAGGGTCTGACGAAAACGCAAAGAGCCAAAACAAGGTCTTACGATCTCCAGATGCAGCTGTACCAATGGGTTGCCCATTGAAGATTTCAGTCAAACCACACGCCAATGTATCTCTGTAATGTGTGGTGCAGTGGCAACCCGGACCACTGCACTGTGACTGAGGTTGGCGCTAATGACCAAGCTGTCGACGCGCCATTAAGCCTCATCTCCCCCCCCCCCCACACGCCAAGATCTTTAATAACAGAAAGGTGACCAAGGGAGCAGCCCAATATTGCATAATCATAATATTCATTTGCCACACCAATATGAAAAATGCCACATTTTGATTTAGCCAGGAACAACTGCCATTCGGTAGACCAACACATGAAAGTATCTATAGTGTCCGCGGCCTATCTTGAGTTCTCCGCAGAACGAACACGGATAATCGATTGTACGTTTTCAATAGCAGAGTGCCTTGTTGATATCCAAGATGGTTACAAAAACAATGGCGGCCATCGATTGAAGCCACCCCCTCCAGGAAGACGTAGCCGCTCACAAAATACTTGCAGGACTCAAGATACACCACGCACACAATAAATCAAGAGATAACTGCATTATTATTAAGTTATTCTAATCCTGCAGACGTTTTTTCACGCCTTAGTCTTCTGGTATTCCCGATCTTCGCCAGTGATTTGCCCAGCTGGAGAAACTCAGGTTAAAATTTCCATTAAATGTGTTCTTGACAGCTCTTGGGCTCAACGCGTAACGAATTTTAGGATCCTAGTTGGACGCGTCACGAAAGACACCTAACATGATATGATATATTTAGTGATTTATACTACTAGTACTGTTAAACAAAAGAATAGTCGTTACCAACGAGCAATTCTTGGCACAAAAATTACATAATTTACAGCTAAAACGATTTTACGAAACTTCGAAAATGCATTTCTTTCACTGCTTGGTAATAAACTCGTAAAAACGTGCCAATAAATGCTCATAAATAAAACCCAAGATGACTGCGGATTTTTTTTTCTAAAGAACGATAAACCCCAAAAGCAACATAACTTTCACACTTCGCTACGTATTGAGTATAAAAAAAAATAGCATAAAAAAAAAAAACACATTTATTGCGGGGAAGAAAAGTCGTCCAAAATTTTCCCCCTGACGGTCTAAATCCGCACCAAGCATAAAAAGCAAAAACTTTTAATTTTAGGTTTATAACTTTGCATTATGGCTTTGTTACAAATGAAGGGGAAAAAATGTCGACAATGTCGACTGTTGCTGTACCACCGTTTTTTTTTTCTGCAGAAAATTAAGAGTTGTTCTTCTTATGCTTAATAAATATCGTAGGTAGAAACTCTGGGGCTAATGACCTTCAGCACAGGTGCCTAACGTTGCAATAGCTACAGTATGTTACACTGTCCAGTTATATAGGTTGTTCGATGAATTTTTTATTTACACGTTGGCTTGCAAAGACTGATTGCACTCGTTCAACAGCAAATCCTGTGACTCAAATCACAGGCTCTGCACTCTTTTAAAAATTGGCACGCTCAAGCGGCGTTGCATGATAATGTTACTTCCTTGTTGAAGTCCGTTCTACGCACGAGTGGTGTTGGATGCACCGTTTCAAAAATTGGCGTAGTCTGGTCTATCTTTTGTGTGCCAGTGCGGCATCAAATTAAGTTTCTTTAAAAACCTTTCGTCTGGTTACGCTTAGTGCACACTCATGTTTTCAATCTTACAACGCTGATTTCTATTCGCTTCGCTCACTCAATCAGTGCGCCCTGTGACTCAAATTTCCCTGCCCCAACTCTTAAGTCACTCCCCCCCCACCCCTTTCTAATGATAAATTATATTATATTCTTCCATGTTTATGCTAGCTTTGTCATTTTTTTTATCCTGGATAGCCAGAAAGAAAGTAAATCGCCGACAGTGCCTCATTAGGCCATCTCATGTGCCAGAAGTCCGGTTCGAGCCCGGTCTCAGCCATTCCTTGGTCAGGCCAAAGGACGGAGTCCCTGGTTGCGCCCAAATTCTATCTTCTTCGTACACTTTCGTACTCGATGAAAGGGCCCTGTTATGTCGATTGTTGCATGTAAAAAATTCTGGGATTTTTCCGATAGGATTTACCTAGCAAAATTAACCCTCTCTCCTTCTGGAGCAATGGCTGTAACTGGATGCGCGTCAAACAACAACAGTGCCTCATTACTGTTTTGTTTTCATTTACAGAGGTCTTATAGTTGCCGACCACTCTGTAAGGTAACAGTGATAAGCGTTGTGCACGGCAAGCTTAAAGTGATTGTTAAAAGTATCACTCTCGTTTCTACGATCTTATTATGTATAAGTAAATGTCCTTTGCAGCCTTGCGCTGCGCACACTTAGGTACGAAAGGACGTGAAATAGTACGTAAAGCTGTATATGATTACAAAAAGGCACATAAAAATACAAAAGGCTACGAAACGGCACACTAGGCGTGAATAGGGCCTAATACGAAATGCCAATGCCGAAGCGAACGAAATTACAGGTTGGTTAATGAAATGCGATGGTGGAATGACGTTAGCTTCGTTAATCATCGGGTTTTTCCGTAAACACGGAGCTGCTTGTACGTTTCATTTGGCGTATCAACAACACAAAAATGAGGTTAGGCCTAATACGAAATGCCAATGCCGTAGCGAACGAAATTACAGGTTGGTTGATGAAATGCGATGGTGGACAGAGTTAAACATCGTCAACCAAACATAAAAGGTGAACATTATACACAGAACTAAACAACGTAAATCTAAATTACTTCGTATATCCAAATAGAGATCGTAAATCGAAACCGAATCCCTAACGCGAAATTCCTTCAGAAAATCGTTTAGGGAAAATAAAACAAAAATTCTCAACCGAATTCCACTCGTGCTTGTATTAAATGTATAATTGGGTGTTTTAGCACTCAACTCCTTTCCAACAAATTTTCGCACTTTGAGCAAGCTGTTTGTTGGCATCGATTTATACCCATAATTTGGAAATGACGCCACTTTCATGAATTGTCAGGCTTTACGGAAACATGAAACTGCTTCTCGTCGGCATGATTCGGAGTAGTTATACTCTCTTTAGGGCAATGATGTCATTTTCGTGCCCCGTCGGACTTTTATGGTCACACAAAGAAGCTTCTCGTCGGGATACGTTTAACCACAGGAGAAGGATGGTTTAACCTGGTAATGTGTTGTGCAGTGGCAACCCGGACCACTGCACTGTGACTGAGGTTGGCGCTAATGACCAAGTTGTCGACGCGCCATTAAGCCTAAATCCCCCCCCCCCTGGTGATTCAGCGGTATAGAAATGAGGTTTAGGTCTACTTAATACGAAACACCAACGCCGAAGCAAACGAAATTACAGGTTGGATGACGTAATGCGATGGAGGGGGGGGAGTATTATCGTAACACCAAATAGACGAACACATCCTAAATTCTAAACAATGTAAAATCTGTAATCATCGAAAACATCATAAACATTTTCGACAATTTCGTAGGATTCCTCGGTGTAGTATAACTGATAATAATTTGGCCAGCCAGTTCTTACAATAAAGAAAACAGCTGTCATTCGGTTCACAACTTTAATGCTGAATAAGCGTGGGTGTTGGTGGAGACGAATCTAAAAAAAAAACCCTCTTCGACCCAAAGAAACTCCTTTGGTCAAGTCACAATGAGAAGATCTGTCCTCCTCAATGTCTCGCCCACAAGCCAACTCTTAATGGGGAAAAAGCACTTGAACTTGAAGAACCGTGAGTGAGTAGAGAAGGCACTACCATTCCTGCTAGACACCCTAACCGGGCAGCAAGCCTGAAAGCAAGTTTGCAGCAAGTTGATGCCATTTAATTCCACTTGACTACATCCACCCAGACGGGGATTGAGTGAAGATGGCCGCTCTGTGTCTCTGACATCTGCCGTTCCTTCACGCTTTTCCTTTACTTTTCAGTCCGCAGGCTCGACGACTTTTCTTTTCATTGGCCAACCTCAGTGGCCAGATTGACTCGTATAGCAAAAATTCTTGGCTGGCTTTGGCCTTTTCCCTTCGTACTAGTTCCTGGGCTTGGTTGCCAAAATGGAAGTGGGTTCGGGAGGAGGATAATGGGACGTGGGTGGTTGGAGGAGGGTGCTTGTGGGGTCCCGGAGGCGCCCGTTGATGCCAACTTAAAAGGAGAAGAATCGATGACCGCCAGAGAAAACGATTATGTTAGCGTGAGAGAGAGAAAGGGAACTAGCGAACGCTTTGTTGTCCTGAAACCGCAGAGTTAGCCCCCCAGACGTTAAACGTTTATATAGGGCCTTTTAAAATAAAACAGACATGCTTTTAAGGCAGACGAGGGGGCATAAAGACAGGTGAAAATATCCTGTACGATGTTTAGCCTATCTCTGATACTGCTTGGTTACGTAGGTGGGGTAATAGGTGTACAAGAAAACAAGCTATGCAAGGTTACAAGAATCTCTTCTCCGTTACCGAGTGTAAATGACAACACAAGGATTTACGAAGGAAACAATCTACGTTAAAAACTGACCTTGAGAGAGAATACAAGAAAGAATAGACAACTGCCTAAACTAGAGGAGGAGGTACTGATGCATGGATAACACCAAGATTTGGGGTTTATTTGACTTCTTGTGATGTGTGGCACAGAGGTAACCAGGACTTCTGCACTGTGACTGAAGTTGGCGCTAACGAGAGCTAGCTGTCGATGTGCCGTTAAGCCTCATAATCCCCCCCTCCCCACTGGGCTCGAACACGGGACTTTCACATGCTAGGTCGGATGCTACAACCATCCAGGACGCTCCCTGGTTATAGGCTTCCACGTTTAGGTCACCGCTGAGAAAGGTTTAGTAACCGCTAAGGTCGGCTGGAACCTCCTGCCATGGTCCGCCCTTGTAGCGCAGTGGATAGATCGCCCGGCTTAGTGTGCAGGAAGTCCTGGGTTCGACTCCCAGTTGGAGCAGCTATCTTTTCTTTCTTTGTCATATTAGTGTATCTTGTATTTTCGCAAGGCCAGTCTTTAATGCAGACTGTTTGCTTAGTTAATCCTTTGCCCTTATGAGATTGCCAACACAATGTTCATCTGTTGAAAGCTACGTAAAATGAAAAAGTAACACCTAAGAAGATAAACAGTCAAAATCCAAGTTTTCGGTTCAATTCCCAGTTTGTTTTTACCGTACAGGTAGGATATTATGCAGCCATCGCTTACGTTTTAGGTGCTGGCAGCAATTGATAGTTGCACCAGTCCGGAGCGTTTCTAGAGGCCCAGCAGGTTAGGATGCGCCCCAAACACCAACTGAAGACCGAGTCCAGAATCGTACTATTTACGCGCTCCGGAATAATAAACTGCCGCCAGGAATGACGCAATCGTCAATGGACGTGTGCAGGAAGCGGTTCCAAATTGTTAAGCAGTAGAGCACGCTCATTAACTTCTGATACTTTTTTAAGTTTTGGGTCGGTCGTATGATTCGAACCGGAATTCGCTGGGTTTGGGGATGTTGGTCACTGGGCTGTTGCTGCTCGCTTTGCTGGGTGTCCCCGGGACCCCCTCACAAAGCTTGCAGTGCGAGTTGGGCCTTAGTTTTTTCACGTTCAGTCAACTGTACAGGCAACCGTATGCAACTTGGGGTTAACTGTTCAAATTAATGTAATGAAAAACAGTTACCTAAATATTTCTGAAACAAGTATTGAAATTAAAATTCAAGCAATGATTCATTGTAGTGTATGCATTAAGGGGAGAAAATTGTTTTCTGTTTTTGTGAATGAGATCACCATGGGAACCAGACACTTGATTGAGTGCTGAAGATGATGACAACTGAGCCGAACGAGAGAAGCTATAATACATACATTAAAAGCATATGATTTCTGCCCAGTGCGCCACAGGGAATACTGTACTACCCCACTTACATGATTTCTGCCCAGTGCTCCACAGGGAGTACTTTACTACTCCACTTACGTAATTTCCATACAATGCTCCACACGGAGTACTTTGCTGCTCCACTTACGTGATTTCTACCCCCCTTACTCCATGTACATGATTTTTGCCCAGTGCTCTACGTTGAATTTCGATTCTTCCTATCCCAGAAATATTTGAAGCAGGATTTCCAACTTTGTTCATGCACCGAAGCTGCCTTGCCGGTGTATTTAAACCGATCAGGATAACATTGCGAACGTTATTGGTCCCAAACAGAAAAATGCCACAAAATGCTAATTCAGTCGCGTATTAAAGCTTCGATTTGCTCGCTCGGCCAATTATACCGTACAGAACCCGTAATTTACAATGCTTGGCGGTGGTGAACAAATTCCATAACACAACTGATATTGCAGTTCGATGCCATTGATTAACGTTGTAATTGGTTGTTTCTGTAGTGAAGCGCAAAGCGGGGTAAAAATTAATTAAGATAATCAAGTATTGTTTGTATTTCGGCCATAAGTGCCAAACTAAGGTTGTTGTCCATGCAATATTTATTTAAAAAAAAAGGAGTGGTATCATATCATAAACCAAAACTGGTGAAAAGAATACCAAGTTCCGAATGGTCGGAACTTGGTGTTCTTTTTACCAGTTTTGGTTTTTGATATGATCGAGCTTACGGAAATCCTTGTACGAGTGTTAATCAAACTAGTTTAAACTCCATTACAATGATAAAATATATAAATCTCTCTTCTGAAATAGAGGTAGTACCAGAAAGGATTTTAATATTTATTAAACAGCATTTAATTTAATTTCTCATTCATTAATTTGGGTCTAAATCCTAATTGAGATGTCGGTCTCAGCTATGCACTAGACGCAAATTCATGAATGCTTGAATTCACGAAAGAATGATTCAGAATTCATGAAGGATTTTAATGTTTGGGGTTAGGGGGTGAACCTTTGATATGTGCACAAACAAGAAAATTTGTATTGCGTGCCCTTTATTTAAATTATATTTTTAAAAAATGAAGTAATTTAGAAATAGTTTTCAAAGTCATAAGTACCTATCCATTAAATAAAAAGATTTAAATGACCTAAACTTGTCGAATATTGGAATCAAGAGCTTTTGACTGCCTGTAATGTTTTCCGAGGTCAAAATCATAAGCCGGGGAATTCTAAGTCTTAATTATGAGTGCAAATCCCTCAATCTCTTTCATACTAAACTCGTAGCATTTGTTTAGAATTCCTTTACACCGTAATATCACACCTTACCTAATTTTCGAAACTACTTTTTCACTTGAGCTGTTGACTCACTGAAATGTCAGATGTGGAGACGAATAGTTTTTTTTAATAAAAAATAAAAATTCCTTAGTTATTCACCCTAAAACTACTATCTTATCGGTTTTATGATCGCTTCAGATCTCAATTCCTTTCCAGCAAATTTCTCTCGACGTTCGGTCTCGGGAAATTAAATCCGGAATGGAGTTTCGTTGTGAAGCACGTAAATTATAGATTTCGTAGGAGCACGAGCAGTATGAACGACATTCATGCCTTTCATTAACAACCTTTCATTAATGACCTTTCATTAACGATGGTTCAGTTGACGATCTTCCTCTCTGTTTAAGTGATTGCTATTGTTGACTTTTTGTTGACGATCTATCAGGCACTGATCGCTAGCACATTCAATGTGACCTCAACTCTATTCCACGTTGGGCATTTATCAATCACGTGCATTTTAATAACTCTCATAGTGCTCTTCTTCATATTGGTTTCAAAAATAATTGTGACTCTTTATTCCTTAAAGCGCAACCTTATCCATTTTAAAAATTCTATTAAAAGACGTTGGCATTTTGATTGATGACAGTCTTAATTTTCAACAACAATGTTCTTCAGCTGCAAAAAAAAAAAAAAAAAAAGGCAATCTCTGCAGCAAACTACATTTTTAGATCTCTTAATTTTCTTAATTGCTTCTCTCTTTGATACGCTCTACAAAGTTTTCATTCGCCCCACCTTAATTGAGTACTGCCTCCAAGCCTGGAGGCCTCATTTCAAAAAGTCTACCGGCATTCTGGAAAAAACTCTTAGAAAAATGACTAAATGGTACCCAGGGCGATCATCCCTGCCGTATGAGGCTCGATTTCACGAACTTAACTTCTCTACCTTATCTAGTCTTTTCGACCGAGGCGATTTGCCGGAAACTTTCAAATTCATTAACGATCACCATTAGTATTCAACCTCTTCTACCTATTTCTTCACACGGTCCAATGTTCACCAAACTCGTGAACATTGCTGCAAAGTTACTCTCCCTAAATTCGACTGTGATACACGTGGAAAAAATTTCCGTTCGTGTTATCCACCCATGGAACCGTCTTCCAAGTACATACATTATTTCCTCATGTCACGCAGTGGAACTTAGGTTTAAGGAGCTACATCCCGATTCGTATGTTACTGTTGGTATTTTTTTTTTTTTGGGGGGGGGCGGCTTGAGCTGTAATATTCCCTTACGTTTGGGCTCCATCCAGACTACAAAAGTGCAACCAACCAACAATTTGCAATTCGGTGTCGGTTATAGGCTAGGGTGCGTTTGCTTCGCTCGCTCGGCTCCGCCAGTAATATTCGGCAAGAACCGCACAATGATTCTCCGAAGTAACGATTTACAGTTACGTTTTTGACTTCGATTTGAGGTTTGGTTTGGTCTTGCTTTGTTCATATTATCTTTCTTGCGTTATCTTTCCGTGTTAATCGAGCATGGTGCCCATTTTTCGGAAAGAAGACAAAAATTCACACTCCTACACACATAACGGAATCAGCATTTGTGCAGTTGAGGTCAACGAAGGATGAGAAGGATGAGCAGTAGTGCTTTAAAATAATTAGGGTCACTATCCATTGTAAATTTATCGTCTTTCTAAACGCACATAAAATAATTAGTGCAATTGCGAACGACGTCGTAAACGGCTTGTTCCAAACAGAAAAATTCGTTAAATGAAGGTGATAACATTGGTAGCAAGTAGAACGTTAGCAGTGAAATCGAAACTGACCTTTATGGCTATATTTAGCCAGCTATTTCATCCAAACGAACAATCTAGAGTTTCGTGCTTGGGGCATTTTCCCCGGGTATACACATTACACATCTGCACGCTATCTAATCTGTTCCAGTGAAACGCCGAGTCATTATTGCTATTATTGCTGCACCAGAGGTGGATAACCTTACCAGTTTGCCTCAGGCGTATGTGATTTGTATTCGGAAAGCTCGGATTAAGGAAGAAAGGAAGCGAAGAAGGAATAAAGGTATTATTGCCAAAAGGTATTATCGTGGCAAAATTTCTTTAAATTTGTTCAACATTCCCATTACAATAGTAAATTACTTATTCTGTTTCATACGGCAGTGTTCTCCGGCGGAATCCTTGCTTCAGCCCATTCCTGGAAATTCGCAGTGGCGGGCACCGGTTGGGGGGTTAGGGAATATTGCCTCTGCCCTTTTCGTAAAACGCCCTTCTAGTAAAAAACGTGGCCGTTTCGTGCCGACATTTGCTGGTGCTGCGGTCCGTAGGAAAGGGCCTAAAGGGTAAAAACGCATGAAATATCAAAAAGAAAGGCCCAAAAGAACAAAAAAGACTAATAAAGGGGTTGAAAAGGTTAAATAGGGAAGACCTAAACATTTTTTTTTTAAAGTAAGGTCCATAAAAATTGGCAACTTAATCTTATTGTGCCCTTTTCTTAAAAGTTGCCCCTGCCCTCTCAGAGGTCTGTGCAATGCACGCTACTGGGCATTCGGGAACAGAAACCCCAGAAACGCGCTCGTGCTCGTGTGGATTGCTGCATGTAATATGGCTTAGGTATTTCCTAGCAAAATTGTCCCTCTCCCTCCAGTTATAACCTTATCAGTTATAAAGTACGTTAGTATAGATTATATCCCTGTCGTATTCTGTCCCTATGTTTGGAATAGCACAACTTAACGAAGTCTGCAACATTAGCAGAAAAGGCTATAGGGGCGGACTTCTTCCAATCCTTTGCATTATCGTATCTATAGAAGCTAGAAATTAACTGAAATTCTAACATGGCGACGGTTGTAAGCTATGCCAGCTCACAAAGAAACGAGTCAATGATTGAGTTTAGAGGCGATTGGAAAAATTGTTTCGTCAGGAGGAAGTCGTTATCTTACTGTCACGAATTATAAGACCGCAAGCATTTGCTCACACGATGTCGGATTTAGCTAATCCAGGAGGCGTTGTTACCTTGGCAACGACACATTTGCCATCCCGATTAGATTTCAGTTGCGAGAATACAAAGGCGAGTCGATGCTAAACTCGCTGTAAGGGTCTTGAGAGTGGAATCCCTTGAGTTACGTCGGCTGAAGAGTGACCTGGCGCTGACCATATTACAGCACTGTGACTGAGGTTGGCGCTAATGACCAAGCTGTCGACGCGCCATTAAGCCTCATCCCCCCCCCCCCCCATATTACAGTACCGGTATGACGTGAATTATCCGCTTCTTTTCTGTTCGCTTGGACAGTGTGTCCAGGGACCACCAAATGATATTGGTCGCACCGAGGTTAACAGGAGACAGCAAGAAAAAATTTCTTTACGTTGAACTTGGTGAACGTTTGGAACTCACCTCCGAGGGATGCGGTGGTGGCGCCATCGCTGGCCTTAACATTTAAACTTAGGCTACCTAATTTCTAACTATTGCTTTTGAAACATGTTGAGAGTATGATATATTACTGCGGTTTAGGTGTGGTGTCAGCGATCCTGATATGATCGATCCTTCCACATCCTGTAGCGTTAATGCGATTAATTGGGTGCAGATCAAGACCCATGCGAAGACGTCTTGGTCCCGGGTGTATATCTATGCCTTCTTACCGACCCGGGTTCGATCCTAGTGAAGGGAAGTGTATATGTATGGGTTTTTCTCCGGTTGTGTCTCGCCTGTTGCACGAGTGTTTCCTCCGGGTACTTCGGTTTCCTCCCTCCTGCAGCAAAAAATAACTGACACGGTGGTGGTTCCTTCCACTTAACATCTGCTGCTTGGGCTTTCAACAAGCTTTAAGCTTACTGGCCGACTCATTCTATTCTATTTTATTCTTATTGGATATTAATATTATTACTAGCTTAAACACGCGCTACGCACGGGTGGTGTTACATGCACCGTTTGCAACTTTGGTACGGTTTGGTTTTCGTGAACGCCCATACTCAGCCAAACTATGTTTCTTCACAATAAATTTTGAGCACATTGGAACAAACGCTGATTTTCGATTGCTTCCCTCACTCAATCGGCGAATCCCCTTCAGTCGATCCTCCCTTGATTAGCGTAATGAAGCTGGAATTGCTTTAAAAATAATGACAGAACCTTCTGCTTTATTCAGTGCGACCTGGCAAGACGTGGATCCCAGAATTGCGATATGAATATTTCCACCGGAAACAAATACGCTTTTGCACAATAAAGTCCAAACCTTCAGGCTGCTGACAATGTCCCATTCCACGACGTGCACCGTAAAATTGATTTCTGATTTTTTTTTATTTGAGTGCTAAGCGACCTTTGATGCAATTAATTACAACAAGCGCATCGATGCTAGCGCCAGTGCCACATTCCGCAACGTGCACCGCAAAATTGTTACAAGTAATGACAACAGAGGTATCAACACTAGCGCATGCAGCAGTGATTGCTGCTGCCTACATTGAAACAGTTCAGTTTTGCTCCGAAAGTCTGCGTCTACGAAATAAATACCCCTGCTAATTTCGAAGCCGCTTCGAAATTAACAAATTATCTTCCTTCTGTTTAAAATTATACACGTTTAGCTGAAACAGGGATTCTTTAATTTTACCAATCGGCAATCAGTGACGAAAGATTTGTTAGGCACGGCAGAAAGCACACAACACGTGTGTCAGGGACAACAAAAAAGTTCATGTAATTGTTTTACCGTGTACATGTCATCGAGTACTAGTCGTTCTTTTTCGCTGAATGGAATAAGGGTTTTATATAAACTGATTATTATTATAGCTTGACGTGGCTTTAGTTAAGATCCCGACCTTTTTCCAGCAAATGTACGTGTCCTCGTTTACCTACCTTAGCTGATCTAGACACTTTAGCTTATACTGTGTGCATAGTCGCCAAAATTATTTACTCTGCATCGGGCATATTATCGAATTTGCTTCTATTGTTCGCTTCAGGCTACTTACTGTCAGTACCACAACCATAATTTTCGTGTATTGAGACTTGTCGATAGATACCAGATGCGTTTTCAAATGTATCAACACAATATGGATTAAAGAGTGCTTACGTCGGCATGGGGATCGATTTCTTGAGAAATATTTAACGCTTTTATATTTTCACTCTTTGACTTGTTAGAATGTAGACTCCTTTTCCATGAATCCACTTGTAATAGGTAAGGATACCTCCCTCCGCTGAGTCGGATTAGATAGGTTTCACAGTACAGAATTCGTCTTGCGCCGAGAGCTGGCTCATCATTTCACACAACAAAATTTCTCTCGTGCCGGCCGCACCCTCCGCATGCCCCTCAACATTTCGCACCACTTAATTCGTCTATAGGGCTTTTAATTTCCAGGCCAACCTGTCCCAAATGTTTTGGCTTAGCTGAAGCGGGCCAGCAGATAATCCGCGCATACGATCCTTCTCCCAGCACAAAAGATCCTCTCTTCTACGTGCTGCTCCCATTCGTAATCCTTTTTGTTTTGGTGTAAGGAACACGGCCATTAATCCTGCTTTCACACTGCTAAATTCGTTCGCTGATCAAAGCTAGACGAGATCGAGCCCGGGCCCGCAAATTTCAGATTTAACATTTTAAAATTCTCAACGGTAGTTTTTGCTTCATCTAGCGGGAGGGGTGAGTGCTGTTGGCCACCGTAGGATCGCGTGGGGAACAGACAATAAGAAAGGGTCTTTTGTGCTGGCAGAAGGATTAGAAGTGAGGATTATTACCTGGTCCGCTTTGGCGAACGCCATGCACGCTTTGGCATAGCCAGAAAACAAGCGGCCGGCGAGCGCTCGCCCGAGCCGAATTTAGTATTGCTAAGGGTGGCCCGCACACCAAAATCGACAAAACGTCGTTGCAGGACGAAACGTCGCGAGACGTCGCATCTGGTGGAGAGACCCCCGTCACACAAAACTAGAAAAGAGCTTCGCTTTGTTGTCATGAGACCCCTAAAGACGACTTGCGACAACGTCACATCCGGTGTGTGGCGCTCAGTTCATTCCTATAGTATTGGAGACGTCTGTTGCATGCTGAGACAGGTTTCGACAAAATGTCCTATCGTGAGACCCTAGCTGTTGAGGGCGTGCCCGACGCAAGATGACTCGAAAGTAATGTGAAATCGGTATTCGAATTTTAGAATGTGAGATTCGAAACGGGTAAGTCTGGGCTGGCCCTCACTCAACCTTTGCCAGCGCACGCTCAGGTTGTGACAAATTTTATAGTGTGAAATTAATAAAGTGGAAAAAAAAATAATCGCACTGCGGTGGTGAGTAGGCGGGAGGGAAGCGCTGAAAGGCATTTCTTGGCTTTCCGAAATCTGATAAGCTGACAACAGGGCCTTATTTGAACCGAAATATCCAGATCAGCATTCCATTTTTTTTAAAAGCCTGATCACGTTCTGGATGTTTTAATACCACCTATCATGCAAGCGGTTAAAACCTTTAGGTTATTAACGACAACCTCAGTCGTAGTGAAGTGGTCCTGCATTTGGCTCAGGGTCCAAGGCCTTGATGGGTTGTGCTCTGGTCATTTTCCTAGGAAACCCTCACAAAGCTTCGATTTTAAGATTGGACCTATACTGTCTTTCGTTAACCCCTAAGATGCTAGTCGATGGGTTGCAAGGACATACCCTCCCACTATTTCCGAGCATCCTGCACAAATTAGATTTTGCAACATATTTGCATGGGAGAATGAATGTAGCAAATCTGTTTCTCACGAGGGAAAAAATAGGAAAATGAATTCTTTGCAGCATTTGCGCACGTTTGAATTGATGTTACAAACGTAAGCCATACTGGAATGCAAACATGGAGGCGTGTACCTTTAAATGTCGAACGTTTGGTATTCTTATTTGCTATGTTAGATGGCGTTGTCAGGCTTGTTAATTAATGAAGGGGTTCGTTTTTAACCATATCCTTCTCTCAGCCCCCACCCCTTGTGAAAAAAATTCGATTCCCGAAAGGCAAAAACTTGACATGTAGGAAATGGAAGAATTGGCTAAAATGAATGTGTGACACAGCAAGTTAGGAGCAAATGAGCATGCAAAAATAGTTTGTTTTACGTTGAAAAGGTTTACTACAGCGGGAATCGCTCGCTCAAACAGCACACCCCTTGTATCTACGGATGGTGACGTCTAATTGACGACATCAGTGACACTAGGAGAACAACAGAGTTGAGTGCTGAATAAGTCATTCAGTTTTTTTTATGATAGTAATTTTGGTTGTACTCTGCTCGCCTGCCAAACGTGAGGGCTTAAAGGAAACGGATGATATACATGACTAGTTAATAATTCCAAAATAAATAGACTCTCTGGTTTGGCTTGGTTAAAGTGGGAAAGAAGTTCTAGTTAACAAAGCCGAAATCAGTAGATTTTGGCGTAGATGGATGGAATGGAGAAATAACCTTCACTTGGGTCAGTTGTTAAGGACACGTACCAATGGGCAAGAACAAGTGGACCAAAAAAATGATTGTTACACTTTAGTACAGCAATACAATCTATTGTCATGACCGGGGGAGGGGGGGGGGGGGTTATGGTATAAAATACGTCGGGGTTCCCATCAACCTGGAAAACTCAGCGAGTTTTACCTACGTTTGAAACTAGGGGCGAACTCGGGGAACTGTGTGATTTTTTTTTACTAAAAACAGGAAAACTCAGGGAGAAAAATTAAGATTTTAAATAATGTATTTCCACGTCTAAAAGCTTCAGCCTTTTTAACACAAAACTGGTGAAATGTGTGAAAAAAAATCCTTTCTAAAATAACGGTAAATAGCCTGGTTCATCTACTGTACATTACTCTGGAAAACATGGAAAACTTAGGGAAATTGATTTCAGTATTTTGGTGGAACCCTATACGAGACTTGGGAATGGAAAAAAATATGTTCGCTTGGGGAATGCGAAATTTGACGGGCCGAGCGAGCGAAGCAAGAGCGGTCGAATACTGGACTGGATTTGTATTTTATGTATTTGTCTGTTTCCTGTGTCCTTGTCTGTTTGTTTTTCTACAGTCTTACACATATCCACTGCAAGGAAGCCACCTAAAGTCAATATGAGGCGCTCACTCGCTCAGATTACTCTTTCAAGAAACTGAACCCATTCCTAGAACCACTTGAAGACCCCGATGCATGCCTGGCGTGAAGGTTCCTTTTAAAACTTAATTTCTAAAATGATGCCCTTAACAACCCAAGATGCTTTTCGTGAGTTCTTCTTAGTCTCACATGATGAGCGGTGGTTTTTTTTTT
>JAHWFP010112038.1:37172-55057 GCA_023313725.1 Lithobius niger
GGGGGGGGGGGTTGTCATTCGATTTCTCGCTTACGGATTTGCAATAGAGAGATCTCCTTTGGGTAATTCATCCTCTGACGTCATAACCCGACTTCTTCATCTTCCTCTTGTTCATTTCTTGTTATTCTTCTGTACCATTCCGAGAAACTGTGAAGAGACGCCGAATTTGTGGAATGAAGTCAGTAGAAAAGCGAAGAGGTGCCAACTTCAAAACGGTAAACAGAACCGTTGGAGCCGACTTTCTCGTCTCTTAAAACGTATTATTAGCATAATGCCTCCTCGCGCCGGCTCTGGTCGGTACTAAACTGCTCGTTGAGGTATTCTCGGGTTCATTTCTGGTGGAGACATCGACGCTGCATTCCCACGTCAACAACAATCATTGAATTTTGAGTCAGTTGATGTTGCTGATGTTGTTGTTGTTGTGTGCGCCGTTTCTCCAATTTACGAAGAAAGAATTAACAAATCCTGCAAAATATCTACAAGCCAGATTTAGTTACGATTTAATCATTTCTATCGACGCATTTTTTTTAATAAGATTTTATTTTTTACTTTGATGTGGTAGTGCCTAAATTTATTGATGACATTTCCAAGAATTGTAACAAATTTATCATTTTTCAGGAAGTTCGGAATCAAAAAGTAAACCTTCCGGACTAGTAATTGAAAGGCCTTTCGCATCGTTTAACAATTTGTTCGCTTGCATTTTAATTGGAATCATTGAGGCAATTCTTTAAATTGTGTAACATGAAATTATACTGTTCATTCAATTACCAACTGTTTTTCAAAACACACTTAATGTTGAAATAAACTCTGTTGTTTTTTTTCTACTCCGTTTACATTTTTTTTTTATGCTTTTGGAAGTGAGTAAAATATAACTATCCATATTGTTCGCTTTGCTCGCTCTATTGGCGTCGATGTACGCTTCATGTAGTTTAGTTGATTTCTGCCTGATTAGTTTGCCTCATCGAACTTGTACAGTTATCAGAGCAATTTTTTGCCTATTTCTGAAATTATCTTTCATTTGGCGCTACTCTCATTTTTGTAGTTGCTTAAATTCAAGAGGAGTAGAGGTACACGCATGCGTGCTCATCTTACGTTGTTAATGATGTAGGTTGTTTAAACAAACTTACTATTGATGCGCCGAATAACGGAGCGAGGTGTACTATCCGAATGAATAAATGACCACACATCTTTAGGGTGGGCGGTGAAAAGAGGCTACAAATAGCTAAACAGAAAGCAAATGTTGGAACAAACGAAAGCTTGTTAACATACATTTGCCACGTAGCATAGGTCTATATTTAAAAAAAAAAGCTAAAATAAGAAAAAGGCCAGCAAAGAGCCAAAAGGCAAAGAGGCCCAGTTAGTATTGCACCCAGATTTTTAAGAAGCATTAACAAATGTGGTATTGTGATTCAAATAAAAACTAAATAAAAGTTTGAAATGAAGATCTGTTCGCTCCGCCTACAATAGGCCCAAAGCCTGTTTCCTAATTAATTATTATTTGTTTCTTCCAACTGGTTTCGCTCGGTGGAGTATTTATGGTACTCCATAAATTAACACTTAAAAACAAATAAAAAAATCAAACCTTGAATTATCTACCATCTGATCAGAACAAACATTTCGAGACACGCAAACTGTTTTTCCATGCAAACGCATGCACGCTTTCAATCTCCAGAGAGATACCTCAGGAATGCCGTCTAAAAAAAGAGAAGAAAAAATCCTCTTAAAATGCTTCGCCCGCAGCTTTCTTCCTTCGAACGGGAAAATCGAAAACGAAGCACTTTTCCTTCAAAAGTGTATCCTTCCGCGTAAGCCGTATATATTATTCTCTTTGGTGTTTTTTTTTTCAGGGATTTTTTCTGCATCAAAAAACCATATTTGTTGCGTGCTGGTGGGTCAATGTAGGTTTCAGTGTGATGCAAGCGTTTTTTTCTCTTTCGCCGCGTGTTTTATGAATTTTGAAGTAGATCTTTCCGGGAGTTTGGTTTCTGCACCTGGCACAACAACAGTATCCAGCTTGGACGATGGTCCTTCCCTATTGCTTGTATGTAAATAAATTCACTCAAAATTATTTACTGTACCGTCAGTTTTTTTTTTTTTTATTTGAGGGGACGGAAACGACAAGGCAAAAGCGTATATTATACTTGTCCTGTGGTTTTTCCAAAAAGGTACACTGCCGCTAAAAGTAGCAATCTACATTTGTTATTTTTTGAGGTTGGACGACTTCAAAACAAATGAGCACGCGACACGGCTTACTGTCGGAACCTTATTTTTCCAACATTAACGAATCAAAAACACCCAAACAGTCGAGTTGAAAATTCGAAGGTAGTAATGAAAGTCCTACTAATCTTTGCGACACTTCCATAAGTTTCTTTTTTGCTTTAAGACATGGTCAAAAGTAACGCTATATGTATTGGAAGTGGAATATAAGGTGTTTGTGATAATTTTGTGAAATTCTGAACAGCTACTCGACGATTGGACATGCTATATGAAAATTGATGGTGAGTACAGTGATTTCATGCTGACAACCAGTGGACTACCCCAGACATCCGTACTAGGCCCAATATTATTTCCGTATTTATGTTAAATATAGAATAACACCTGCGGTTCGAGTGCTGAGATGAAACAATATCGAGGCACTCAGCGTCGAGCCATGCAGTATCTCATCACGAGACCACCTGATGATCTCCTATTTGGATATCGATTACAACATCTCAGACCGTTTCCTAATTGTTAAGCACGCGTTTGGTAATTATTGCTCGATTCCGAAGAGAAAGTTTGTGGAAGCAAGTTTCGAAGACTTGTTGGACCTCTCCGACGATCAATAACACTTCGAACATTCAAGGTTGCATGTTGGTGATAAATGCTGTACTAATGCACTATTTAAACTTACTTTCGAAGGTATGTTCGACTTGTCTTAAAGTAACTGCTACTTAAACTAATAATAACAAAGAAGAGTGATGAGCTCTCTCAGCCCCTCTATCCAGTACTAAAGGATACCGGTACTCGATTCGTTATCTACTGTTTTCAACACCTCACCCCTCAGTAAACAATAGCAACAATGGACTCTTGTTAACAATTGTCTTTTGAACGCTCTAACTAAGGGCTGTACCAAATCGAGTGCTGAGATCTCAGACTTTCTGACAAAGATTTGTCGAAGGAATAACTTTGTTGTTATCTGAAGGGGTATTTTCGGAATTACGCTAGAAGGCAATGACACAAATTTTATGATTATTAATGCTTGTGTTTAATACTAATTTATACTTATGAGTAAAATAATAAAACCAATTTATGAGTATATTTCTTTGTTATTCTGACGCATTTTACATTAATTTAGTGGATAGCTCTCACCCAACCCGATGTAGGTTGCCTCCCAGAGAATTCTTTTGTCGATCAAACAAATCATCCTGCTAAATATAAATTGTTATATTACTTGTTAAATCTTTGAATATCACTCAACTAAGAGAAAACTTCATACTACGAAAAAAAAATGTTAACACTATGACATAAAAATGAAAGCCCAAAATGAACAAAAATATTTGTCAAACATAAAAACTACGATTTTGCGAATTGTTAATAAATATATAAAAGTAAATAAGGGCAAAAACGCTAGATTATTATCTCTCCAAAGTTCTAAAGACCTACCAGATGAATTCGAATTTCACTAAAATTTGTGGTTTTCGTAAATGAAAGATGGAAACAAATCTATAATTAAAAAAAAAAGGTAGTCTGTTTATAAAGGTGCCTATATGTTTGCATATCGCATGTACGTTTTTTCGTTCATTTTTAGACTGCGTGCAGCCGTCTGTATTAGTATCTTGGGCGTAATTACCGCCACACACAAGCAGCTTGCTTCATGGTGGCTTGTTTTATTACCACAATTTAATAAAAATCCTGAATTGTTGTTTAATCCGCTTCTGTACGGTTTTTTAATCTTTTAAAATGAGGTTAGTCGTTTTTTTAGTCGCATAATTTTTTTTTTAGAATTTAACTTGATCGCTGGTTCTGCTTGGTTCTTTCTCAAGCCAAGGCCGACTGACGTATAAATGCGTCATTTCTGTCTCACTGACACGCCTGTTCTCGCGCGTTTCAGGAAGTTGATGCCTGTTAACACTGCTTTGCTTTAGTAAATATACAATTTTGGTGATGGTAAATCAACTGGCTTAAAGCCAGAAAACCAGATCTGCAGCTTCTTACTCGGACGACCTTATGACAAGCGGTGAAATACAAGACGCGAGTTACAACATGACTACACGGATACTCGTATGTATTTATAGGCTCTTGTTATTGTGGCGTATGTTGCCATAATGCCACACGTCATTACCAATGCTCACATAACGTGTGGCATTGTGGCAACATACGCTACAATATTGTAATAACTAAGCCTTAGTGGCCGAATTAGCCTATACCTATTACTGGGTAATGACAGACATGAGTAACAGGGGAAATAGACGTTTTTATTAACTACCAAGCAGTTTATATACAATTTGATTAGACTGGAACGTCGACGGATGACATCATGTTAGCATTGTTAATAACGTATGGCATTGTAGTAACGTATACACCATAGTAATAATCCAAAGATTACCATGGTAAGCTCACTAAGTGGTGTAATAGCTCATTCAGATCCCGACGATATATGAGCGACCACTAAGTTACAACCGACAGTCGCTATGACGACCATCCCCTCAAGCAGTCATTTTTGGTTGTTTGCTGCCGATCGTAAGAAACACAACATTTCATTTTTGGCGTAAGCTGACTGACATCACCCTGGGTTCCCGGAAAGCGCAATCCGACGCTGCGTAAGATGTAGAGGTTGTGGATGTTGTGCCAGAAACTTAAACCTTCGTGTGGGTAGTAAGTAGTATGGACAGTGTGTTCATTATCATATTATCAGTGGTAACTTTACCTGAGTCCCGTGGCGCACACCACATTTCTTTTCTTACCACATTCGGTTGTAAATCCTCGGTATCCTCCCCAGGATCGCATAGTGTGTCAATTTGCTAGTTGGGTCTGGCTCTTTTCCACCGCACTACGTAACGCTAGTTGGAATAGCCTAAGATTAAGTGACTAGCTCGAATTTGCCAGCCGTCGAATTTGTATTCATGAATAGATCCGCGAGGCAGCCAGCGTAGCCTTAATTTTGTCTCGCTTCCTAATTCTGTATCACCGCTAAACCCTAAAAGAAAAAAAAAAATTGCAGCGACGTTCTAAATTTTCAGCTGAAGACTGGCTTAGCAAGACAAGAGACTTTTATCCAAAGTAACTTAATTCGGTCCCAACATGAACGAAAGGAAGACACGACGTTCTTTGTTCGACTCATTAATGCAAATCACCACCTTTGCCGTACATGGGGGAAAACCATTATTTTAAAACTTTTGGAAAAGGTAACTTTCTCTTAAGTCTTTTTAATGGTACGGTCAACATAAAACGTTTGGTGTTCTTGACCGTGTTTTGTGTTTATTCTTTCAGTCGTCGGGTTGGCACGATTTTTTCTTTTTTTCTTTTTTACGTAGATTTAGATCCTTCTTATCTTTTAAAAGATTAGGTCGGTGAATATTTACTGAAGCCTTCTCAGATCATGGAGGACAGCTTAAATTAAGTTCGAAAAGGTCACAGCCGCTTTACGTAGAATTTCAAAAGACGCAGCAAAAATATAGCAAAAAGGCTACTACACAAAATTTGATGGAGGGCGTATAACAAATAATCTGTTCACTGAAAACCACTCTTTATTATTGGGTTAGATTTGTTTAGGAAAAAAAAACATTAGTATTACATTTCCTTTAAACTGGAGGTTAAAATGTTGATAAAAACGTGCGTAATAAAAAATAAGCTAAACGCAGAGGAAGAAAAAATGGGGGGTGGGGGAATTGAGGTTTAATAGCGCGTTGATAGCTAGGTCCTTAGAGTCAACCTCAGAAAACATGGATAAACCACTCTTCACTGCTGGATTATGCTTGTTTAGGAATAAAATTTTAGTGTTACATTTCTTTCAAATTGGGGGTTAAAATTTTTATATAACTAAAATCATAATATTTGTATGTTTGTGTGTGTGCGTCCTCAGATTACCAAGATTCCCACTGCTAACTATTGAAGTCGCAATAATCTTTATTCTTTCACTAGCATCGTACCAGGCTTCGCCCGAGGATTTGTTTGACCCGTGGTTGTTTCCCAGTATTTGCGCGGTGCTGCCTGATCGTTCACTGCAACAGTCAATTTTTCTTTGTGCAACACTCCCCTTTTCCGTCAATCCTCTCCCTCCTCAAAGCAATATCGTAATCATATAGTGGCTTTAACATAAGCACTGCTCCACCAACGGGCATTCCCCGTTCAGGCCCTTCCCCACTCCCATTAGCGTGCGAAAAATAACTGTCCTTCGTAATTTAAGACATGCCTTTGCGATGACCGCGCAGAGCAAATTGTTAGTCGAGGTAACAATGTGCCAATTTCAACTTCTTTTCAGGGCAACAACGTCCTAGTTTCAACTTCATGCCAAAGAATTGACACACTCGCACGTTTTCATTGTTCCCCTTCCGGCGGTCGTTGCGGTTGCTTCATTTCTGCTATGAGACTTTGGTTTATAATGTAAGATTTGTTTGTGTCTGTGTCAAAGGGAATTGTCCGTATAAGTAATGATTCGAACTCGCTTTTCAACAAAGAGGCACAGTACTGATGACGTCATGCTTTTTTCCAGTCACAATATCTTCATGCACGCAGGATATAGATCTCTATGTCTCTTAACCCTAGATCTAACTAAATCTGAGTGTTTGGGCGACTGCTAACGGGAAATCACAGTAATTTCATACAAACGGGATATCACAACAATGCTCTTTAAAACCGGTCATATAAGGCGGGCTGTCCCATAGTATCGGCTAAAAACGTCAGAGAGAAAATATATCAGAAAGAACTCTTGTCCTCACGTTCCACTTTTTACTCCCCTCAACCTATAGTTTCTACTCCAGTCCCTACTCTTACACCCCCTTCCCAACCCCACCTTGCCAACCTCTTGGTTTCTATCACATCTTCACCTTTTTTTGCACACGTCTTTCTTATACCATTACTTTTTTACACACATCTTTCTCACATCTTTCTTTATTTTGTCCTGTTTTCCCTACCTTAAATTTACTAACCCATCATTCTCTGCAGGCCACGTTTACCAGTTGGCTTTGGCTTCCCTTTCCTCCTTTCCCTGGAATCTGCAACTCATCGTAAGTTGTTTTTTATTTTCAAAACTTGTCAGCGATCCATTGTGTTTGTTATTTTTCGAGTTGATTTACCATCTGTATATTTATTTCGCCTAGGAGCAAACTTAGTTCAGGAGCAGAGCTAAAAGGATTGTTAGGGATCAGGATTAAACAAAGCTACAATAATCAGCAAGAAGGCGAGAGGGCTCATTCTTGCCATGGTAGCAAAGAAAAAGAACGAGCTGCCGACAATGAGAACGGATATGCACCCTAACAATTAGAAACAAACACTATTGCTTCAATAATGCTGACTGTTGGAACCGAGTTGAAGCAGCGGGAATCAGCTAGACCGACGTATGTTACGCCGGGGAACAACTAGTTGATTTTTAATTGGTGTAGGTCTCACTTTTGCTTGTGTACTATGTACAGACATTTAGTACCTTTGACGAAGCTCTTAATAGGAATTGTAGACGCTGTTTACTGTTATTATTGCAACTCCATGAGTTTACTATCGCTTATTTAACGTTGAAATAATTTGTTTGCTCCTATTTTATTTTCTCTCCTGTCCGTTTGGCTTTTATTCCATTGCCTTTAAAGTTTAAAGCATTCATATTTCACCTAAGAAGTTTAGATTTAATTTACATCTTGTGTAGGTTGAGTTCGGTTGAATTGGTGCAAAATTACGTAAGCTAGTTTCTAGCTCCTAATTACAAATTGCTCTCTGTTGGGAGCAAGAGAAAAGTAAGGGAGTTCAATACTGTTGAAAACAGTCAGGTTGAAAACAGGAAATGTGGACAGAAAGAAAAATAAGGAGCTGTGAAATAGGTAACAGAAAAATCCTCTGACTGAATTCTGCAAGGAATCGAATCAGCTTTGATACAAGTGAAGCATCAGGTGCAATATTAAGTTAGTATTCAACTAGTAGTTTCATTAACCCTTTAATCGGGAGTTTTTTTAATATCTGTAGTCTGTCTGCAGTCACAAACAATAGAGCTAACGTGGATGAGAATTGAAGGAGCATCTCCTCAATTTAAGACTATGCGTGTACAGCAGCAACCACTACAGTTGGCTTCCAAAGAAAATTTAGTTTCGTTGGTGTCCGTTCGAGTTTTGGTCACCTCGTTTAGAGTTTGGGATCTGTTTTGATTGCTTAATGCACGGTGGTGACGTCACCGTAACACATCCCCATGCTAAAAGTGCAGTAGTCGTTATAGACGGTTAATGTGGAAACCCACACACGTCGCCATGGGTTAATTTTGATCACCCACACTTTTTTGATAATCTTTTTTTGGTGGCCTACACTACCCCTAATCCACCATATGACTGCTCCACCACGTGACATAATAACCTACTTTTCATAATTACACAACACAAATTCAGTCAGTACACCCCATTGCAAAACCAGCATAAATAGTCACATTTGCTACTGGCGAAATTTTTCACGGTACTAACACAGCAAAAAATGTCCCAGACTAAGCCTAACGTGGCTTCCTTATGTCCCGAAGGTGTGAAACCTATGAAACATATGACACTTTGAAATACACCCTAAAAACCTATACTCAAGCGAATAGCGCATTTTATACTCTGATCGTTTTTAATCTATATGAAAATAGAAAAAAAAAAGCACGGTAATACCGTAAACGCACGAAAAGTGGGTAACTGGGACTGGGTTAACCGACGTCTCTCCTTTAGCTTTTACTTTCGTAGACAGGAAGTTTATAACCAAGAAGTTTCCGTTTAGGAATTTACATCAGAGATATATATAAATTCTTAAATTCATTAAGATTCACAAATAAAATTTACAAATAAAAAATTGTTACAACTCAAATAGGTCGTTAAGTTAGCTTGACGTCACACTTTACCATTAAAACACATATCCGTGAAAGATTGGCGGTGAACCGTTAATAATTGTTTGTTTGCTCGAAACGGGGTACTTCAATGTCGAGGGGTGAGTTTTCCACACCCCCTCTACATTAGACTAGGCTCTATTCGTTTCTTGCAAACGTCAATTATTGCCGGTTAACTGCCAATCCCTCACGGGTATCTTCTACTTAAAGGTTGTTTTTTTTTTCCATTGCCACTGAAGGGGTTGTTAATATTTCTTTAATATTATAAAATAAAGATATGGTGGCTCCTGTTGCTGAATTTTGTGGATTTTTTACTATTGACACTACTCTTTTCACTAATTTCTCTTTAACCTTATAAAAGATATGATTAGAAATGGCGTTCAGGAAAATGTATTACTTTTTTAGCGTAATGCATAGTGTAATCTTTTCTCAGTTGTTATATAAGAATGTGGTTTTTTCCCATTACTCTTGGTGTCAATAATATAGCTCTCAATCACATCTCAACTGAAGTGTAGTCTAAATCAATGGTCGATAGTCGACATCCATGCGTGTTGCGTGATGGGTCAGACAATATCCTGGAGTGAGGGCGTAGGTGAAAGGAAAAAAGGAGTGACAGCAATGAAAGTGTCGTGACTGACCTGCGCCTGCGCTGCTCGGCTTAATGCAGTTAAGGCGATTCCCGAACTGGTAACTCTTATCGATTTGTTGCCCCTAACTCAAACCATGCTGAATTCACGGAGGTGGTCGAAAGAGAGGTCATCTTCCATCTACAGATGGACAACTGCAAATGAAAGGCTGGAATTGGAAGATGGACATTTCACTTTAGGCCCATTCACGTTTAATGTTTTCATTTAACTGTGAGAGAAGACGAGTTTTCTTGTATCTGTTCTTTAGAGCATTGAATTTCTTTAAGGCTTATATTTGTATTTTATACGCTTAAGCGGGTTTTTTTTTAATACTAATCGTTTTAATACTAAAATATTTCTCGTATCAAAATAACTGGAATTTTTATATGAAATAATTTGAGATGAACGATTTTTCAGCTAAATTAGTCACATTAAAATGAGTGTTCGAAAGGCCCTGGTCCTTGTTAATACGTCTTAATCTATAAAAATTAAAACTCGGTTGACTGGTTCGATATCTAGATAAAAACAAAATATCCCCATTAAATAGACCAACAGCAACAAGAATATTGTAGTCATCAAAATAGCGTTCAAACGGCCCTAGGCCTTGTTTTAAGCTATAAATATTGAATATCGTTTCATTAGTTCGATCTCTACGTGAGAGCAAAATTTCCCCAACAAGAAGAACAACAAGAATGTAGCAATCACATTAAAATAGCCTTCAAAAGTCCCTAGGCCTTGTTCATACCTACGTTTTAAGGTATGAAATTTGAAATTCGGTTCATTGGTTCGTCTCCAGGTGAGGGCAAAGAGTTCCAACAGCAACAAAAAGAAATGGCCATGTTGTGGATGCCAAACGCTTCGATTTCTGCCATTAAAGTGTTTACTGCAATGAAATAGTTATGGCACAACTATAAACACAGAATATCGTTGGTCTACGTCAATTTCGGGGGAAACTTTAGTTCAGAGTTTGACTAGTAACATGGAAGTTTTTGCTGAGGTTACCATAAAGTATTGATTGAGTGTATTGCTATGTATTTTCTTGAATTTAATTATACAATTTTCTCAACAAAGTTACACTCATAAGATTTGTAATCAACATTGCATTCTGACGAGTTCCACTTTGTAAACACTAACGGTGGGGATATCCAGTTGAGTAATTTAGCCCCGGATAAGATTAACCCTGGATCTAACTAACCCTCGACCTGGGAGTTAGTGGACTGGAGAAAAAAGTTGGTGATATCCATGTTGGACTAAGTTGGGGTTGTGTTAGCTCTTTACTCCTTAGACCTCGAACTTCAGGCTAATAGCCCTCGATATACTTATGTTAAAATGTTGTTAAAGCTCAGGAATAACGCTATTCCTGGATGGATATCACCGCTTTTTACATCTCGGGGCTAACTACTCGGTATTGAGTTAGTCCTCGACCTTCAGGCTAATTTTACTTAGCCCTCAACTTATTTCGTGATGGATACCACCATTTCCCCTTATTACCGAGCTTAACCCAAAGACTACGTTTAAACCTCAACTGGATATCCCCACCATAAGCAAACTAAACAGTGTAAACTGAGGAAAATTACATTTTACTGAGTAATTAATACTGTTATGTGTTATGTAATGACTAGCATCATACCCGGCTTCGCCCGAGGTTTTCTTTCGCCCGTGGTTTGGTTTGGCCCGTGGTTGTTTCCCAGTTTTCGGTCGGTGTTGCGTGAACACTAACTGCGACTGGGTATTTTTCTTTCTGTAAGTTTCCCTTTTCCTCCTATCTTCTCCCACCCCTTTCATCCCATCATCTCCCTGGCCCTCACCCCCCCCCCCCCCACACAGACGCACTGCCCCTCTCCCTGTTTATCGCTTTGGCTTGTGACGTCATGTATCACTGTTGCCTGAACGTTGACTGAGCTTTGGTTGTTGTTTGGGATGTTGTTGTTCAGTTAATGGGTAATCATATGCTTACTGGTCAAAGACGCAATGCCCCCCCCCCCCCCACGGGCAATTGTCGTACAGGGCCTCCCGGCTTCGCCTGGGGTTTTGTTTCGCCCATGGTTTCGCGCTTCTTCACCCCCCCTCCCCCCTCCCAATGTTCAATGTTTTTATTTTCTAAAGAACTGGGTTAACAGAAGCACTGCGCCACACATGGGCATTCCCCGTTAATGAACCTCCAACCTCCTAGACGCACTGCCCCAGACACGGGCATTTTTGCCATTCAGGCCCTACTCGTCACTCTCAGTTTATTGCTGTAGCTTGCGCAATCCGTACCGTGTGAAAAATACCGGTTTCAACTTCTAGCCAAAGAATTGACACACTCGCCCGTTTTCATTGTGGGGGTTCTCCCTCCGGAGGTCGTCTTTGCTTCATTTCTGCTATGAGACTTTGGTTTATAATGTAAAATGTATTTCTGCAATTTAAAGTAAAAGGTTTGCTCAGTAGAAAGTTTACAAAGTGAAAGTTAAATTTTCAATAGCATATTTATTAAATTAAAAGGACTCCCCTCTATCTATTGTCGAGCATCCTGCGCGTGTATTGCTTTTGCAACATTTGCATATATTTGAGTGAATATAGCAAGACCGTCTCGTACATGGGGGGGGGGGAAGGAAAAAAAGCGTTTGCAGCATTTCTATGGGTTTGAAGTAATGTTGCAAAACTGAGCAATACAGGAAAGCATGCTATGAAGCTTTAAGTTAATATTTAAATTATTAAGTTAATAACGTAACATCCAGCATATTTAATACCTTAATTTAAGAAACAACTATTTTACGGGAAAATCAACTTGTGCTATTAGAGAATAACAACCGGATTTAGGCCCGGTGTCTAAAAATCCTTTAAAGAACGATAATGCGTATAGGCTAATGCGTATAGGCTATGCTGAAATTCTTACTTTGGCACGTTTTTCATGTGACCTACAAATCAAATTCAATGAACGAACGTTGGACGAACGTTTGGTTTCAGCTTTAAATATCTTCCGGCGACATAGAAAGTAGTTACATCGTTGTATGTTTACTCTTGAATCTAACTGGCCGGCACTTCAACTAAAAGCCTAGGGGCAAGTTTTCATTGAAAACAATCGTGGTCTCCAACGGCACGTGGCGTTTAAACGAATCGTGTTATTGGAGCGGGGACAGCGGAGGGGCGTGGCCACGTAAGTAGCGTTTCAACCGACCATGCAACCAAATCTATTCTCGATGGTTCACTGAGGAATAAGACGAAGAGCAGAAGAGCACACGTTTCGCTGACGTCAGCATCCCGAGATGCAATGGCGGCGCGTCGTGATCTGTTCGGATGATGCTAAATAGCATTCCGCTGCTCCAGACCAACTGTGCTTCTAATAGTAGAGTGGTTAAAATTAGTACTTCTAAGTTTAGCAGCTAACGGATAATCTTAGAAGGCAAGCGGGCAAGCTAATGGACTTTGAAAATAACAAAAGTAAATAAAGAAGAACCATCACTCCATACTTCTAAAGCTGGTGAACATGCCCCAAACCATAGTGTTGATGGAACAAGCAGAAAAAGTGTCATTCACTTTACACATGGGTGGCTTACAAGATCATTATATACTGTCCTCATCTAGTATTGTATTGTTTTTTTTTTAAATATTATTTGTTGTCATTGTATAGTTATTTTTTTTACTGTTGCGCGCCTTCGTCGCGTGTTATTTCTGTGAGGAAGGTGCATCATTCCATGTTTATTCCTGGAATAAGTCTTTACTTTGCTTTTATTGGTACATTTCTTAACGAAAGGTGCTTATTAGATACGTGTAGAACAAAATATTTGTGTAGTGTGCAGAGAGTCAGAACCAGTTACCAGTAGGGCCGGAAAAAGCCAAGCGAAGGTCATATAGTAAAAATTTATTTTAATTTTCGGCACTTGCCAACAGCTTTGTGTCTTGGTCACCTGTTAAAAAAAAACACAAACACAATGAGGATGATAATAATAATAATAATAATAATAATAATCTTTATCGTAGCACATAAAAGTACAAGTGATCAACACAATGCGGGATAAAACCTGATTGTGCCACACAGGGCAAGGTTTAGTCGCTGGGCCCATTCTTACACCAAACACAAAATATACAATTATAGTATCAACAGATATTAGCAAAAAAAATAAAAGTGAACAAGAAAATGGGGCAGTGGCGATTAGGGGTTGGGAGACGGGAGGATAGGAGGAAAAAGAAAGAAAGGAACGAAAAGAGTCGAAGAGAGATGGTGACCAAGTTATGAGTTAAACTAGTGACGGAATAATTAAGATTTGAAAGCTCCAACACTAGGACAAGTTTTATTGGGTTTGGGCAAACACACCACGGCTTGTACCATGCCTAACATTAAGGTATAAAAGGCTACAAAAAAGAGTAAAACACTGAACAAAACAAGTAAAGTGGGTCTCCCTCACTATACCCACGACTAGACCCACACTATCCAGACAAATGTAGCGTCGACATATTGGATGTGACATCATGTTATTTACCCATCCTATAGAGGGTCCTGTAAGATCGTGCACATGGCAAAGGGTGAAATGGGGGGAGGGAGGGCGCTAAAACGAACTTTCGTGAACTTTGTGTTGCGTCTCTCTCCTTGGTTATGGCGAGTGGGGCTTGGAATGATAAGCTGTGTCGGTCAGGTAAAGTTTACTCCGAATTGCATTTTTTTTCAAATTCAACTTTAGTGGGGCATAAGACGGACAGCTAGTTGAAAAATGGGAATTCCGGCTGCCATTCGTGTTCCAACATGGTGGTTGTTGGAGCGATTCACCCACCATTCCTGATCACGACTTTCCGATTTATTTCAAGACTTGTTCGAAACACAAAAAAAATCATTAAACTTAGAGTAAGAAAAAAGTTTAAACATAAAATTATATTTTGGGTATTATAGACGAATTATTTATTATACGCCTTGTTGAAATGCTGGCAGGCGGTTCCACTGAACTTTAGTAGGTAACTGGATAGCACACTGCAGTTAGAGTCCGGTCGTTATTTACCTCCGGGGAAAAAAAAGGGGGAAAAAATGGTTGGTCATGGTTTTTTTTAGGTGGGGAGGGGGTCATACATTTTGTAGGTCCGTCAAGGGGAGAGTCACAAAAAAAAACACTGATCGAACTGGAGGAAAAAGTCGTTTTTGGACCTCGAAACTGTCTCTTCAGCAGTCTAAATGTCGATAAACGCCGCAGTTTCTAGGGAAGCCCCCCCCCCCCCCCATGTAGGGTTTATAACATTTTGACGTTATTTCTACTGTCATTCGGTGAGTAGTTCTTTAAAACACTTTCTAATAACGTTTTTTTTCGTGTTATGCGTTGATGCTATGAAGGGCATGGACACGCTGACTCGAACTGCATTATCAGTGCGACTATGCATCCTTTTCATCAAAGCCCACTCTAGAAGTGTCATTTACCGAGGCAAAACACCCGCGGGGAGTGTTTGGTGGAATGTGCACAGTCAGTACATACAGAGTGGTCCACAAAAAACTGACGACCCAAAATTTTTTAAGTCCAACATTTCTCGTTAGCACCTATCAGAACCTGATAGGACAAAAATGAAATCTAATAAAACGGGAAGATTTCTGTCCTCTCCTGGTTCTGAGGGGTGCTAACTAAAAAGTAAGACTTGGAAAATCTGGGCTCGTCAGTTTTTTTTGGACCACCCTGTATAACGGTGGCCCATACGCTGGTGGTGACATTTTTTAAGTTTTAAGAGATTAAGTATATTCGGACAGAAGTTGAGACGTGGATTTAATATCGTTATGAACTGGAGGATTAGAATGCAGAGTTTGATTTATACAAACCATAATACCGCGATGTAGAATATTACAAAAGGACAAATTCGCTTCCCATTCTCGAGCATTCTGCGCGCGCGTAAACAGCTTTTGCAATATTTACTTACGTTTGTGTGAACGTAGCAAAACCGTCTCGTACACGGGGAAAAACTGGAAAATCAAAACGTTTGCAACATTTATGTACGTTTGAATTAATGTGATGAAACTGAGTCATGCAGGAAAACCAACCTGGAGGCTGCACCTTTAATCCAGCCTAGGGTCTCTGTGCTAAACTCTCAACTTTGACCGTCAACTACACTGTTTTACCATTTAGCAGCAATTCTAAAGGTAACACGAATTAATAAACAAAAACGGAACGTTAAATGTTTAGAGTAAGGGTCTAAAAGTTAAAACCTAGAAGGAACACGACAAGCTTTGACAGTCAGGGTGTAGGTGTAAAATTTTGTCAGTAAGACGCTGGAAAGCATTAGACCCTTACTACCCGGTAGCCAGCAATAAATACCCTTTGACGAAAAACTGTAAATCCTACTACAAAGACCCATGTGATGATCCAGTGGAGGTATGTTATACGTTCCCTGCTTTGCTTTATGTTAAAAATTATTTTTAGATTTAGTAACAAGACAGCATTTATTCGCAGCAGAGAGCATTAATTTGGTTATCCTCTGCCATAAATCTACGAAATATAATAAAGCAGTAAAAGACAAAATGCCAAACTTCATGAGAAAATCGTGATCTTAAATTTCCATGACAATATTCTAAGAACAAAGAAAACCTGCTACAACCGTTCATACACACGTTCAGTCCGAATAGACTAGAACTAAGCTAACCACCGGGTAGTAAGGGTCTGCCTGGGCACGCGTAGCAAATTTATGTTACTTTAAACAAATTTTTACCGTAGCCTAATTTTAACTTTTTACTAACTTTTTTCCATCTCCAGTTGGTGATGACATGTGACAAATCTCTACGTGGATGCATTAGTTTTTAATTTTTGTAACGCTTTTACTTTTTTGTCATACTGGTATTATGTTTCATTGTTTATGGTCCATTTTTACATCCTATCCCATGTCCTTCACGTTTGGCGATGCCATCGGGGACCTTAGAGTCCCTGGCAGGTCTAACTAAGGTGGTAAGGCATTCGTGCACCCTGCCCACGTCCAACAATACCATTCCCTGACCATTTAAAAAAAATATATTGTATACAATTTTTAAAATCATTTTAATTGTGGCTGGCTGTTAGAGACCCCTCACTGGTCCTTGCCAGACCCGTTGCTGTCGCAACAAATTATTTATTTTTAATGCTTACAGCCTCCTACTGACAAAATTTTACACCTAGACCCTGACTGTCAAAGTTTGTCCGTGTTGCTTCTAGGTTTTGACTTTTAGATCCTTACTCTAAACATTTAACGTTCCATTTTTGCTTATTAATAATAGTGCGCATGAACCCAATTTGTGCGATTCCTGCTTCCGCAATAATAAAAATAAGTTTAAACACAATTTGGTCCCGTGAAAAAAGTAATAATAATAACAACAACAAATTATGCGTATTTGGGACTGCACTTCTGTGTAAGGCGGGAGGGGGTGGGGGATCGAGACCGTGATTTTAATCTTGTTATTCATTCATTGTTACGGCTGGCGCGCCATTTGCTTAAAAAGACATTGTGCAAAAGCTTAAACGTATATCTTCAATTAAAAATTGGTCTCTGCTCCATGGATGTCAAAAATGTCAGATGAGGCATTCCACACTATTAAGAGGGGAAGGGGGAGAGGTGATGAAATGGTTTCAGCAGAGATCAATGATGTTTATTGTTATTCTCAATCGGCGATTAAGCACTTAAACTCACCGATTGGGCGTTCGCAATCAAAGGACTTCGACACCATCTACCATTTAATACGTGAAAAGATACCGTTCAAAGACCTTCACCTTGTATACGTACCAACGGAAAATAATTGGACATCCGTCTTGACCAAAAAGCTAAGCGCTACCGCAATGCGCACCTGTTAACCTTTTTTTAAGGATCTGTTTTAGTATCTCACTAATGTGAAAATAAACTTCAAAGGAAACTGGTTGTCAAGGGGGATTTTGTTGTACTGAAACTAGCGTTGCATGTTAACAAAGACTTGTGTTTACTTCAGAGTTTACATTGTTGCTAGAATGGGCTAATACAAAATATATTGTTGTGCAGTGTTGCTATTAGGCTTTCCTTGTTTACTAAAAGCCATTCTGAGTTGAACTTGAGCTCTACTTTTCAACATGAACGGGAATCGAAACCTGTTGTGCAGCCCATAATAATTATGTACGTTATTAACTACTTATGACTAACACTTAATCATACTTAGCCTACTCGAGACAGTCTTTTATCGTTTACATGCTTTTTACGACCACAGTAGCAGACATTTCAGCCTCAACAACGAGACGTTATTTTTTCTACACTGTTCAACACCCTCCGAAACAGCATCAGCCAACACT